>VSDK01007138.1:243964-262645 GCA_009767595.1 Symbiodinium kawagutii | reverse complement strand
CAGCAGGATCGCTTTGGTGGCATTGACAGGTGTGCGGATGAAGACCGTGAAACAAGTGGAGCGATGAGGCTCTGTTCTTACTCCTTTGTCATCAAAGAAAGACCTAGCCCATACCTCAAAGATAACTCCATCGACAGAGTCTTCCAGAGCGGCATGGTACTTCGGACATTCTGCGCCGCATTGGTGTCCACGACAAAGCTGCAAAGAGTCCATGAGCTGGACCAAAACTTTGATCGGAGCCTGGATGAAGCCTGACCAATCACCAAGGAACTGGTCCTTGAACACCTGGAACTTGATCACATTGGTTGCTACAATGTCGGGTCTGGACATAGAGCCCACATGACGTCTCCTGACTTTGCAATCTCCTAGCTGAAGAATGTACCCCAAAATCAAGGTGTTCTCTTCGGTGCCAGGGCAGAAGGCAGGGAACATAATCTTGCCCAATGCAGCAGATTTGATGACCTCTTCCGAAGGATGGTCTACCAAGATGAGGGCCAATGCATCGACCGAGATAGATTGTGGTCTTTCCAGAAATGGCATAGCCTGTTGGGTGGTACACAAAGCAACACCTCTGCCTTCAGCCTCAACCTCGCTGAATGGAATCTGGGCCACAGGTTTGTCTGCATCTTTGAAGTAGGCAGAGTCCAGTACAAGTTTCAGGGGATCAACTTGTAAATTGTGAGGTGCAGATCCAGATGACATCTTCTTCTTCTGCTTGTAGTTCTTGATGTCAGCACCGTGCTGCGTCTTGGCTCTCTTGGCAACGTAACGTGCCAATTCATCCGCTGTCACCAACCTGAACATCACCCCAGGTTTGTTGGCTGCGGCTTTCAACGAGGCCCATTGGTTCTTAGACTGAAGTATCTGCTGAGTTTGCGGAGCCCCCAACTTGGCAATAACTTGTTTTGCACGTTGCGGGGCCAACTCATTCGGGACACCTTTCTCATGAAGGAGCTTGGCCAGGTCCTCAAGGATCGGATCTCTGCCCCATGCCATGATAAATGGTGTGTCACATTGAAGCTGCAGCAATGATTGATGAAGCACCAGCTCATCTGTCTGACAAGGCTCACTGTGACCAAGAAGTCTGGCAATGTTCATCAGAACAATGGTGCCACATGTGTGCTGATAGGTCTGATGATACGAGGTGGCGACCTTGAAGGTGGCGGTTTGGAAACCCATCAACTCATCGAAGAAGTGGGCCAATTGGCGAGCTTGGGCTTCCATTTGAGTAGCCAATGGAGCATGTCGAAGTCCATCGTAGAAAGTCCATGTAGCTCCACAGCTTGTCTCAAAGTGCGCCACAAGAAGAGCCCAGTGCCCCATGTGTTCAAAGGGAAGGAGAAGTCGACCATCTGCAGCTTGAATGCGCTTTTGCCAATCCAGCAAAACCGCGTCAGGGTGACCATGCCCGAGTAGCTGGTGAGATCTGAAGGGGTACATGATGAAGGGCATCTCAAGGGTTCCACAAGAGCTGCTCAACTGTGTCAAAAAAGTCTGGGTGCATTCCCAGAGCATCTTGTCTCCAAGTCCATAGTGCAGATGAGCCTGATCAAGTGGACCATTGCCACGTAAGTCAAGAGGCGTGGTCCCAGGCGCAAAAGGGCACAACTGGAGCTGCTTGGGTGTGCGAAGTTCCAGATGATAGATCTCATCGTCATGAAGTGGTGCATCCAGAGGCATTCTCAAGCCATGACTCCAAAGAGTAGGATACTGGCCCCATCCCTGGAGAGCTCGTTCAGCCGCAAGAAGGTCTCCTGTTTTCATCGGCTGGTACACTGCAAGTTCCAACAAGACGTCCTCATACTCCACGTGAATGGAGCGGGGAAGGTGCATGTGTGCCGTGATCCACCGATGACGAACCTGCTGCACAAGATGTTGCTGGAATGCAAGAACATGTTGGCTTGGCTCAGGTAGGAATTGCCGAAGATGCTGTGGTGTCACCAAATGCATGAAATGTGATTGCAACCAGATCACCTGAAGGGGTGCTGCCAGTTGACCAAGCAAACATAGGGCTGCCCGGTGATGCACCCCAAATTTGAAATCAAGTGGAACTGAGCAAAGTAAGCAAGCTTCTTCCGGATGCAGATGCCGAAGTCGACCTGTTTTGGCTGATCGAAGACCGAAACCTCTGGCTCCCCCCGTCTGCAATCGTGTCAAAGAGAAAGCTGGCCTACATCCACATGGGCAAGGGCGAGCAACACTGCCCCATGAATGTAAGACAGTAGCTGCCTTGATGTTGCCAGTGAGAACTCGTGTGTCATGACCAAAGGCAGGGTCTGTGTAGATCATGTGTTCATCCTGATCCCATTCCAAATCCAGTTCATCATCCCAGAGAGCATCAAGAGGCAAGATGGATCCGAGAGTAGCAAAGGTTGAGGAGCATGACCAAGGGACCAAAGTTGGAGTGGGAAGTTCCATAGGGCTCATCAAACACCAAAAACGCTTGCGATGCATAGGCCATTGATCACTCAGGTCAAAGACAAGTCTGCTACAGTTCATGCACATCTGTTCGGCACACTCATCGATGAGACGTTGTGTAGCAGGGTAGTTGACCACATTGGCCACGCATTCTAGCAAAACCGCTTGTGCATTCAACAACCAAGCCCCCCTCAAAATGTGTTGAAGGGTTCCCCCCCTACTATCCTGAAGGCCTCTGCCATCTCCTTGAGTGGAGTAGGGTTGGCAGGGAAAACCTGCCGTCACTTGCACCGGTCCATCTGGCCGAGAGGCATGAGCTCGCTTGAGAAGCGAAACATCTTGAATGTCCCCTTCAAAAACCATCTCCTTGAAGTTCTCTCTGAGCACACTGCATGCTAGATGATTCTTTTCAACGAAGAAACCAGGTTTCATGCCAACAAATTGCGATCCAATCGTAAATCCACCTAGACCACTGCAGAAATCGAGAATGGAAAAGTTGGAAAGATCCTGATATTCACCATGACAGTATGCAGTTGAATCTTCATCCATGTGGCAATCACCCATCTGTCCTGATGCGTCCTTCACCAGGTCATAGAACGTATACTTGCCAAGGCACAGGGGCTGTTGGCACACCAAGCAAAACTCCTGCTTCGGAGAGAGGCCCAAGCATCTGTAGACTCCTGGAGATTGAGCCTCCAGCACAGAGGCAACCATCGAAAACCTGCTGCGTGGGCTAAGTTCACATAGTGGGGCATCCATGGCGTGAGCTAAAAGGGGTCCCAGTTTTCCGCCGTCACCGCTTCGCTAGCTGGTAAGCACTGGGCCAAAAGCTCATATCCACTATAAATCAACTAGATCACCACTATAGCAACATTAGCCAGGTTGGACGGCGGCGGGCTGCCCACAGCGCGCTCTGTGGCGGCCAGGATTTGCCTCGTGTGCGCAACCGGGCATGCCATGGGGGGAGTGACTGCGTGCTTCAAGGGTTGGAGTTGAGGGTTGAAGCTTTCTAGGAGATTTATGGTGGTTAATGAATGCTTATAGGGAGGATTGATGATTAATGTTGGTTTCTGATTAGTATCTACCTGTTGGTTTCATCTATTGTCATTACTTTAGGGGGGGTTACACTAATCAGAAACCAACATTATAGTGGTTATATGGTTGAAGCTTTACAGGAGATTTTTTGCCATGCGGCCTGTGTTGCTGCTACATGTCAGCAGCAACCCTACCGGGTGAAGTCATGAACGGCTTTATGGGAGATTATGAAGGGTAAATTAATGATTATTAGGGGAGGATTATAGTGGTTAATTAATGATTATAGTGGTAAGTTATTGATCATTACATGGTGAATGATTGATCAATTATAGTTGTTAATCATAATTTATGGTCCATTGATAGTTTATAAGCACCTGGGGCTGATGATTCTGGGGGAGGATGGGATGGTGCCTCATGATTGTTGAGGATAACTTTCTTGTCTAAGAATAATGGTGAAACAACTGCTGGTTTTGGGGGATTATAATGGTTTATCACAGGGGATGACTTGTCCAAGAAAGAATGATTGCACAACTACAATTGTTGGTGGTTTGATTGATGGTAAACCCATGATGGTGAATGAATTTTGATGGTTGAATGATGGTTCAGCTGGAGGGATCTGGATGGCTAATGGTGCATTCATTATTTATAAGGGGTGCTTCATGGGTGATAAATGGTCTTTGGTGGTGAGGGAGCGGTAGCCAGCGGAGTGCTATCCCTCTAAAGGGTGTTCTGAGCAAATGGTTGTGGCTTCTCACAAATAACTATTGAATGATTTCTAACATTTTATATATATGTTCTTGATTGTTCCCCAATCTGTGGGATGCTTGGTTGATTCACTCATAGGTGAAACCAACCGCCAACCACTCCTGCTCATTGTCAAACATCATAGCATATCATCGTTCATAAAGAGTTAGCCATTCTTTAGATCCTCTTGACCATGCCTAATTAACCATGGCTTATCAACCATTAGCACCTAGTTGGTTAGTCATGAACCATTCTCAAGAATCATAGTTATTAGCTATCATCAACCACTCTTAACCATGGCTAGTAACCACCTGGCGCCCTTCACAGGCCATGTCCACAGGCGCTGTGGCGCAGGTCCTTTGGCGTCATCGCCTTGGCCATGCTGGCCATGGCGCGGGCGGTGGACCGCTTCGCCAAGGAACGGATGGATCGAGCCCATGGGAGGGGCTGGAGCTGGGCCGCGCGATCCTTGAAGGGAGAGTAATGACAGGAGCTACCAGTGGCCACGTTGATGATCCAAATGGTTTCTGAATAGTGGTGATTTTTATATATGTCTATGTTAGTAGTTGGTGATTGAAAGTGTTTAGTTGAGCTAGCGAGAACAGGAGCCACCAGATTTGTGTTCTGACCCAATTTATCACGGTCGGCCTCCCAAACTGATGGTTTTCGCAAGCAAGGCTGGGGTGCCACCATGCAGTTGTCAGCTCCTGGTGATGAGTGACGAGTGATATCAAAAAATGGTTGCTTGATGGTAAACCGCCTGCTAGTTGTGGGTGGGGGGCCGTGTTTTTGATGTGGGTCTAGCATTTGCCATTAGATGCTATACAGCGATTGAAGATGATCAACCATCATTGACAATGATGTCCCATGTTTAATCATTATTCATTGTGTTGATGGGCTACTGTTGTAGTCAGTCTGTCATCAACTATTGATCCAGTATCATCATCAGCCATAGTTAAACTATGGATCCAACATTGCACATAATCAGATTTTCAACAACTAATATCAACCAATGGGATAATGGTCATCCAGATGAAACGCATCATTGAATGAATGATCCAAGGTCCAACACCAACCATTTTTACCATTCGCTGTTTGCATTCGGTCGACCATTGGCAGCGGTATATCTCAGCGGGCAAACCCCGTGGAAGCCCTGGAAGCTGATGGAGGAACGAGCCATGGTACATCGCGAACGTTTGTCGAGATGCTACAGCGGCTTCGTGTACCTTTTATCCAAGGCCCCTTCTGAGGCAGAGTGATCTACAAAAATGGTGGCTAATAATGGCTAAGAAGTTGGCTAATGATGGTGAACTGATGGTTGAATAATTTGGATGTTTAGTGTTTTTGGGATTGGAAGGACCTGCAGGGGATCCCACTTCAGTTTAACTTGGAGTGTGATCCCCTGTTTTGTTGATCCACTTAACCATCATTAATCAGCTGCTAAACCATCAATTGACCACCATTCAACCACTTAGTTCACAATCAACCGTTCTTGATCAACTATCAACCCCTGAACTTGAAGTTTAAGCATTTAGTTGCTCCACGGAGGTCCTACAGCTTGTTGCTATCTCATTGCTTGGTTGCGTGCCGCTGGCATCTTCGCAGACCTACCGGGTACCCCGTGGCGTAGAAAATCTCCATTGACAATGGCTAAGATTTCATTTTTTTTGCTGAATGAAACGATCACCATTTTTTCGGGAAACCATCTGTATAAAAGATACATGATCCAAGCAAACAGGTGATCGTTTAATTACCCAGAAGGCAAGTGGATAACAAATCATGTCCACATCGGTGGTCGGTTGTCACTGATACCACTGTGGATGATTTAGTCTTGAACCATTGATACTGCTGCTCGCAACCATGGCTCTGCATAGCTTGATCGCAGCCAACGATAGGGGATGCTGCTGCCAACAATCAACCGCGATCAACAGTGGTCAGATGTTGTCAGCGCAATCACCCAGGGTATTTATGGTTGGTCAAATCTGGTCCACATTGATGCCTTTTTTTGTCGACATAATCATCACCCATGGGTATTATTGATGCAAAGTCACATACCATTCTGGTAACGTGAGCCACCACCACTGTCCACCACGGAGATTTCACTAGACAGTTCTCCACAAGGGGTAGTGGCAAATTTCCAGGGTGTGTGACGAGGGTGTGTGTTTGTGCGGCGTAGTGCATGTTGCGTATGATTGCAAACAGTACCATAAACCACAAGAAGGTGGTAAAGCCTATCAACTGACAGTAAGTGACATCTACAATTCGGACATGATAGGGAGCCCACTTTGCTGCTTTGTTACTTGAACCGTGCCATGGTGCGGCACAGCCATGGCCATATATGGCCATGGCCAGACATGGCCACTGGAAGGCAGGCTATGGCAGCACCCAGCCCTGCTGCTACCTGCACAGCCACCGAGAGCTACGCCCCGGACATGCCTCGTGCCGAGCCTTTCGCTGGCAGTTCTGGGTGTAGTGGGTGCAGCACGGCGGCGCACGGCCCGACGAGTGATAAGCACCTGGGGCTATGCCGACCTCTTGAGACAGATGAACGATGCGGCGGCAGAGGGGAACCTGGAGGTTGTCCAAAGACATTTCCAGAAGGCTTTGAACGTCAGGAAGGGCTCAGAGAGGTTGATGGCCTACAAACTGTTTCTGAAAGCTGCTGCCAACACTGGTGAACTGCAGCTGGCTGAGCAACGCTTCGAAGAAATGCTGCAAGACGGCTGCAAACCTAACTCTAAGACCTATGGCAAGTTGATTGAAGCCGCGGCTCGTGTTGGTGACCCCGAACGGGCCTTGCACTGGTTCAATGAGTTGCGGAATTCCTTTTCGCTGGACCTCGACCATTACAACATGATGGCACAAGCTTTCTTCGTTGCTGGTGACCTCCAATCTGGTGCCCATTGGCTTTTTTGCGAAGCTCCCAAGGCAGGGTTTCGCCCTGACATCGTGGGGTACAACCAGTACTTAGATGCTTTAAGCGCTCAAGGCCGAGTGGAGGACGCTTGGGCTTTGATGGCTCAGGCGCAGGCAGCACGGGTCACGCCCAACATCAGCAGCTACAACAGCCTCATCAACGTGTGTGCCAAGTCGTCGTCAGTGGAGTCGGCCACTGAAGCCTTCACCGCTTTGAAAGATGCCAAGCTTCAACCTGATGCCATCAGCTTCAACTCGGTGTTGGATGGCATGGCTCGTGCAGGTGATGTCCAAGCAGCAGATCAATGGCTAGAGCAGATGCGCCGAGCAGCTGTGCAACCAGATGTGGTGAGCTGTGCTTCCTTCATGCGTGCTGCTGCTCCTGAAGCTCGTAGTCATTGGTTGAAGACCCTGAGAGAACACAGGGCAGCGCTGGATATGTGGTCCTATGCTGCGGTCATGGATGCATGCGCCCAGGTGGGTGACAGCAAGGGAGCAGCTGAATGGCATAGAGAGGCGCTACGGGAGCAGCTGCGCCCCGATGTCGTCACATACAACTGCCTCATCAATGCCTGCGCCAAGCGTGGTGACAGCCGTGCAGCTGAGGGATGGTTGATGGAGATGATGCAGTCCAGAATCAGCCCAGAGCTCATCAGTTTCAATTCTGTGCTGAAGGCTGGCCGCAAAGGAAAATCATCCAAAGAACTTGTTTCCAGGATGTTTCAGGCTATGGCTTCACGGTCCATGCAGCCAGATCTCATCAGTTTCAACTCGGCCCTGGCAGCTTCCATCAGCGCACCTTGCTCCTCAGAAGACATCGTGCATTGGATCGGCGCCATGCGACAGCAGAGCCTGGCACCGGATGGCACCACCTTTACCACGGTGATGCAGGCAGCTGATGGAAGTTTGGAGCAAGCTGAAGCGTGGTTCGGTTGGTTGCTCAAGGCGGGTGGCGAACCCAACTGTGTTGCCTATGCCAACATCATCGCCTTGTGTCAGCAAGCGAAGAAGGTGGACCGGGCAGAGGATTGGATGGAAAGGTGTTTGGCCAGCACTGCACCTGGTGATCTTCGTGCGCCCTTCCTCCAGATGCTGCGTGGGCGCAGCGCAGGCAGGTGGTTGGAGATGATGAAAACTCGATCCTTGGACCCTGGGATCCAAGGATACACTTCTGTCATCGCATCCTGTGCCTATGCGGGCGATGCAAAAGGTGCAAAAATCCACTTCTCTGAAATGCAAGCGGCTGGCTTTCAGCCAGACCTCAAAAGCTACGGTGCCTTGATGACTGCGTTTGTCAGGGGGGGATGTGCTCAGGCAGCTGTGGAAACCTTGCAGGAGGTGCAGGAGCATTCCCTCCAAGCAGATGGCAAGATGTATCATCAAGTCCTGGCTGCGTTGGGGAAGGCCCCCGACCTTCGTGAGCAAGTTGGGCCACTCTTTCGACAGCTGGTTGCTCGAGGGATTCAGCCTGGCTCTGCGGCATTCGGCAGTTTGAAGACAGCGCTGGGAAGCGAGGAGAGTCACCGAATCTGTTCAGAGCTGGGCGTCAACTTTCCGACAGCAAGCGGTCACTAGGTGGTGACAATGCGAGCTGGAGAAATAGCGAAGAAAAATCTCAAGTTTGTTGTTGCCTTGACTCATCGGAAAAGAAGATCAGGAACGGAAGGGGGCACTTTTGGATTTCCACTCCGCAATTGCTTTGCTGTTTGGCTTTGCAGGCAAGAAATAGAAGGTGACAGTGTAGAGGGAAAAGTTGTGCAGCATTTCAGATGGATGAGACTGTGTGCGCAATTAGGTTATGTTGACCATCTATCATCGGTAGTGCCGAGGATGGAGATTTATGGACTCACATGATGCAGCACGATCCTGCCAAGAGTTTATGCTGTATTTGGGGATTGGTCGGAAACAGAGCTGCCTGGTGTTACTAAAGAGTGGGATGTCTCAAACAAGAAATCATTGGAAATCTACGAAGAGAGAGTGTCTTACTTTCATGGCCAAGGCCCTTGGCAAGGGCTTTTGAATAGTGGAAACCTACCGTATTTGGGGAACTCAAATGCTCAACCCTGAATTGGACATCGGGGTCCTTCACCAGACATCGATTGCCTCCTCAGAAACTCAGTTTTAGAATGGGTTGCTTCTGCTTCTTTTCAAGGTTTCCCGGTGTGAAATAGGGGGAGAGGATGATTGTGTTTAATATAGTTTGTGTCTAATATAAGGGGAAAGGATGTTTGTGAACAAACACCAAACAAAGTTAAAAGCGATGAACGAACTTGGCAACCCTATCAAGAAGTGACTTTGGACTTTGTTCGATTTCTTTGTTTCGCGTGGGCAGTGTTGAAAAGATCCATTGCTTGGTTTTGCCATTTGTTGCCCTTGTTTTTGCCGATTTGAGAGGGCTGATGTGAAGCCGGCACCCCATTACACACCAATACTTGCAATGGGAACCATTGACCCAACAGTACTTGCGCAAAAATGTCGGAACCCAGCATTGATCCATTTGGATCCATCATGGCTAAGTCAACACAATGATAAGTCAAGTGGTCTTGATTCATCACTGTTGGTCACATGTTGATCACTCATTATTGATGGTCAATGGTCACTATAGTCATCACTATTGGTCGCTATTGATTCACACTCATTGCATTTGATCACATGTTTGGTCATCACTATTCAACCACTATGGTCATTTTGCATCGTTGTTGGTATCACCAAGCCCCTTGGCACCAGTTCTCTTCCCCGACGGAGGCCATCACAGAGCTTCCCTTAGACGCGCTGGCGGCGTGTTTGTTTGGGGCCATTCTGCATCACGTGTGCGGCATGCACGCCAGGCGAAAGGGGGGCGCTGGAGATTTTCCAGGGATCAGCGTGGCGGTTTTGCCATGACCATGGGGAACCGCAGTTGATCAGTTGGTTGTCAGTGGTTATCCAATATTTAATCAACGGGATCCGTCAGTTGGCTAATGATTCTTTGACATGCTGTTTTTGTTTTTTCTTCACCCGGGGTCAGTTAACCAATAAGACGTATGTTGACTGAATATTCTGAGTATGATCAGCATTTGGATACCAACCACTGCAGAAGATAATATTTTGTGGCAGCCATCCTAGAGTCATAACTTGTTGCTACAATCACAACTCACAAAGAGACCAACCACCATGCACCACAATATCATACAATATCTACCATGGAGGTAATATGACTACATGATCGTCGTCTAAAAAGCCATTGTCAAGGATTCAACCATCATCAAGCTTCAAAGTACTGTAGACCATCTATTCACTATCAAAGTTCACCAACAATTCACCATCATTGAGGTGTTGATTTGGCCATCTAGCCGTCACTAACCATCAGTTCACCAGCATCCAACCAGCGTCTTAACCATAAATTCATCATTTATTACTCATCTATTAAGCCTTATTAACCACTAACAACAAACCATTATTTACTAACTACAAACATTATCAAGCCTTGTGAACCACCTTTAAACCACTTGTCAAGCCATACTATTACCCCCTATTAACCCAGACCATTACCCCTTATTAACCCATACCATTACCCCTTACCCACCTTTCAACCACTGGTGATCACCAGCAGTTCATCATTCACCACGAGGCGTGAAGAGGTACTGATCGCCTTCTCTTCGGTAGCGGCCCGGCACGCCCAGAGGTTGTGGGGAGGTGTTGGTTGGTGCGGCGCTGGGCGACGGTTCCAGGATGGTTAGCTCAGGGGTAATTGGTGGTATATATAGAGATCTACATAGCAATCAATTAAGGCAAGAAATTGATGCTAAGCCCCGGATCGCATTCAGGGAGAAAAAAAAAATGATGCTTTAATGATGGTTCAACAATTTATGTTGAATGATGGGGATGAGGCTCATACTCATTGTTGATGCTGAATGACGATTAAGCAATTGCAAGAAATGTCATGATGGGGTCATTCATGGTGGTGAATGATGATTCATGGTGGCGACATGAGCTGAATGGCAATTAAATGATGTTCAATGATGGTTTAATCATGGTCAAATGATGGTCAAATGAAGGTTTGATGATGATCAACTGATGGTTTTAGTGACTGTTTAGACATTGCTAATGATGGCTCAAGGCTCGATTACTATCATGATGAATGATTTTTTATCGGCGATATGGGTTCAGAATGGTGCTGAGTATGACAATGACGGTTTGTTCCGAGGATTTCCCATGGTGAGTTTGAAACACGCCCAGTATTGACAATCGATTGCGCTTCGTGAGCAGTAAGTAGTTGACCACAATGGAAGCATCATTGGCCTTTGCATACTGACCAGTACATTCAACCATGATGAACCACTCCTGAAAAATGACAAATCAATCATCAATCAACTATTTAACAACCATCCTTGGCTACAAGAGAATCTACCCTTTGGTAAACCAACATGGCAATGGAAAATCCATCATTTTGGCAACGGAAAACCTAACTGGAAATCATCCATTGAAACCGTGGATTTTCCAGCCAGCCAGGTTAGTTCACCAGAGGGTGACGGGTTCCAAAGGATGCTCATCCAAATGATGGCAGTTATTGATGAAATCAATCAACCATGAACCGTTAAAATAACCTGCTATTGATCAAATAGTGATAGTTTTGGATGAAATCCATCAACCATTAATGCTCAAAATATATGTTAACATTTACGAACCGTTTGATAATGGTAGAGTTGGGAAATGTTCATGCAAACTACTTTATCATGATGGTTTACATCAACCACTAACATTTCCCAAATTAGTTATAGACTCATCAGCCATTTCCCAACTATCCTGCGCTAATCATCAACCATCACTGGTCAGCAACCAATTCCCAACTATTTCCCCACCATTCACCAACATTTTCCCAACTCACCAAGCACCACTGGTCACCAGTCATCCACTGCCGGTTCCACCAACCGTTGCCACCGTTGCCACCGTTGCCACCGTTGTACCTAGGTGGCCTCGTCTTCGTTGGGTTTGGCCGTCGGAGCCTTGGCTCCCAGCGCGGACCGCGCCATGGCCATGGGAGGACCCGACACTCGGCGGCGCACGCGGCGCGGCCCGGGCGTTGCCGGGCCCGGGGAGTCCCCAGGGCGGCTGGAACTTTTTTGGGGCGGAAAATCGTAGGTTTTGGAGGGGTCAAACACCTACTGGCTGGTGGTTTTTAAAGGTGGTTAGAATTATATGAAATAGTGGTCAAGAATGGGGGATTAGAACCATAAAACTGCTGGAATTATTTGGGTTTTGTTGGGTTTATAAGCATTGCTAATGGCTAAAATTAAAGGGATAAGCAGCAATACCGGATAAACAACTACTAGTTTGTGGTTTGATTGGCATTTTTCATGTTCCATAATATTTTTTTAACAGTTGTTTAACAAATCGTTGATTGACGAATATTTTTCGTACGGGTTGAAACCACCAACCAGGCTGTACGTGGTGGGAACTACCGGTTATGGTAGATATAACATCGTTGCATGGCCTTATAAACCGTGTTATGATCAGGGGACCCAACTTGTATACTTGTTTGGGTTAGTTTGCCAGGGATTCCTCTAGCTGACTGATGATTCGTGTTCATCCCTACTATAGTTGATGGTAAATCACCAGCTACGGGAAAACCAATGATTGTCCATGAATATGGATATTTCATCATGATTTATTTAAGACCTAAGCTGAGCTATGAAAATGGTAAATCGTGATTGGTCCCCGGACCGTTGGTCGAAGGTAACAGCTAAGACGGATAGAAAAAGAGGGTTGATCAACGGCTCATTGATAGCTCACAATGCTTAAGAGATAATAACGGGTGAGATAAGAATGGAGATAGACCTGCAAGAATGGTTATGAGCTGATGAGCTGATGGTTTTGCAGCAACTAATTAAATGGTGGTAAGTTTGCTCCTATCACAGCTTGAACCTGCCTTCAAGAGCATAGATATTAAAGGAACGTTCTGAATAGCTTAGTAATAGGTGGTAAATCAATTAAATTGTCCGGCATATTGCAAATTCATGGCGGGTGGCTCAAACACAAATGGATAGCTGTACAAAACTATGGTCTCTAATCACATGCCTAGTAATATCTATGATTTTTAAATCCATAGACCTAGTAATGGCCAAGAACCAATTCATAGTGGCTAATCATGAGCCATAGCTGAAACTTGTTGGCGGTGACGCTACGAATTCATGGCCGGGAGGGTCGTCCCGTGGGCGTCGGGATCGACCTCCCTGACGTGTTGGTGCCGAGGTGATGATTGTTCACATGCTCACAGGTGCCGCGGCGACTGGGACGACGACATGGACCCAGCTGGTTGAGGAAGAATTGTTGAGTAATGACAACCATGCGGTCAGCATTAATGATAACAAAAGAATGGTTGACCCAGCTGGATACAATAAGTTATCCCAGTTATGATTGATTGATGGCTATCACCAGAAGAATGGTTAACGAAGATATTGACAACCATGCCGGTGATTCATGGCTAGCAATGCCAACGACAATTCAATTGCCCAGTCTGTCCCCCTTTCTTCTGTCGGACATTTGCAGAAACCTTGGTGGGTGTAGGGGGGCAATGACTTTGGGCTTGCACAGGGCAAGAAAACTCCGGAGAAGAACTCACTTTCTTTGTTCAGCAACCCGGGTGCATGAATGTGGCCATGTCCCTTCTGAAGATCCCAGTTTTCAAACAGAAGAAGCCCTTAGCAGCACCATCATCAACGTCACCCTCCCCATAACCCTCGTCATCACCACCACCACAACCACCACAACCACCACCATCATCATCACCATCACCGCCGGACGCGTGAGGTGTGATTGATCCTGCTGGGCAACTGGGCCACAGCACCAGCCAGGTGACCGCTGCGAGAGCACGAGTGGCAGGGTGCATCCCCAGGGTGCTCGGGTGCCTGGGAACTGATCATGGTTATATGGAGGTTTCTCCAAATGGCTATGGGTCAAGCAGTTAACCAACCAACTAATGGGGGATGATCACCAACAATTTCATAGGGAAAACAAGCTGGTTAATGATAGGGGAAGCAGGGGTACGGGGTGAACTGACCCACTGCCATATGGCTGTTTCTCCAAATAGGGAGTTTCAAAATGGTTGGAAAGTTGCAAGCAATAATGAATAACTCGATGATGGAGTGGGGTACCCCTATTTTGAGAAAGCCCCATATGGGTCATGCTGGGGTTGGTTCAGTTGCCTTATAATGGCTAGTAACCACAGTACCTTGGTTAGCTTCATCCATGTAACCTTCATACCCCAGTACAGGGGTTAGTTCAGCTGCCTTATAATATGGTACAGACGCTGGTGAACCAACCTCAGCTGCACATACAAGCACCCCTGGTAATCTAGCATGGCACTGGAAAATTCATGACTTGTTGGAACCAACTGGTGCTGGTGTTTATGTTACCCAATCGGATCCAATCGTCATCAATGAATGTTACCTCTGGTTTTGAAGGTTGGGGGCGTCATAAACATGGTGATCAATCAAACCAGGTTAGGGACCCACAAAGTAAGTTGATTATGATGAATGAATATTGGTCCCTTTGAAACAGTTCATTGTTAAGTATTATCAATTAACTTATCATGAATACAAAGGAACTTGACCAATTAATTATCAACGAAACCATTGTTAACTTGATTATGGTAGTCATGACTCATTGAACTCATGATATGCATGGAATTGTGACGTGCAAGAGTGAAAATTTTGGTACTGATGGCTGTTTTTTGGTTGTTGAAAGTTGTTGAAGGATGGCCAGTTAGTGGATACCCGAGAGAGATTGAGGGATCAATGATTAAGTAATCCAATGTTCGAAGCCATTGCCAACATTTGCTCATTCTGGTTAACAAATGTGGCTTTCTCGGCTGCCTGGAAAATCTCCAGACTTTGTCTGCCAACTAGCGAATCAGGCGCCATGATGAATCCTTTGCTAACAGGTGACCATTCTTTAACATCATTCACCATCATTATCAATGTAACGTGCATACCCATCATAGACCATCAGTCCAATCAATATGGGGGATTCTTCAAGTTGGAACCCCAAAGTGATGGATGGTTTGTTGCCACAACTGATTCCTATTGGATGATTTGGGAGTACCACTGACTATTTCTCACCATGCCACTCCGCCGTCATAGTTAACCATCGCAACGGAGGTCAGAACCATCGGTGAAGCCTGGTTGGCCATGGTTATCGACCTTTGTGGCTGCTGATGACCTGTCATTCACCATCATGAGCCCTCGAGAATCAGCACTAACCATCATCAAGTATCACGAAAGCATTGCAAAGCATCATTGAAGCATGACCATCAGTATCAACCACTAATCGTCATTGAAGCATCACTCAGCATCATCAAATACTCGTCATGAAAATTATCATGAATGCCACATTCGATGGTTATTCATGGCTAATGACTGGCTGAAAGATGGCAAGTTCACCGAAAGGAAATGGAAAACTCAACGTAGAACCAGCTGGTATTCACGGGCGGGGCCTCGGCAGTTGACCACTCGATGATGGAGACTACCACAGATTAGCTTGGCTGGTGAAGCTAAGAAAGAACTCATCATGATGACTCATCATGAACCATTTGTGGAGACTAGCTCCTAAAAGTGAAGCATTTATGGAGACTACGAGGCCAAGAGTTGTCATTTTTTGCTTCGTGGTGAGTTTCCCTGGGGCCCGTGGCACGCCGCGTCACCACATATGATTGCCGCCAGTTCATGGAGATGATGCACCGCTTGTCTCCCATCCGTTTCTGGGCGATGGCGACATGTTGCCGGGTGTTGGTGGGCAGATCGATCGGTGGTTGATGGTTCTCATGTTGGTGACCAATGTCTTAGGGGTGCTGAAGCCATTGGGAACCCTTAAGATGGTGGGTTTATTACTTTACATGACTCATATTGGATGATTTAGGGGTCCCTATTTTGAGAAACACCATGACAAACGAAGAAACAGCTGGTTCGCCAGCAATACCGAGGGCCCTTCAACATCATGGTGCGCCCGGCAATTTCGCATTTCTCGTGGCATCGCTGGGTCATGTATTTGTGTATACTGCGGATGTTCCTGGACCGCCGGATGGGACTGGTACATTTTCGGTTTGTCGCTGTTCAAGCTTGGGCTCAACACCTGTCGTATACGGTCATCGCATCACCGCGTCAGCGTCATGGGCGAAGAAAAAGAGCGTGAAGAGAAAAGGGAAGAAAAAGGGGAAGAAGGAAGGTTAAGGTTCGAGTGCAAGTGTAATTTTCATTCCAAGATCACCTTCGGTGTCGCGTGTGGCATCATTTAGATTGGTGTCATTCTGTATGTTGGCGGTGTCATCCTAGCTTCCAATGCGGTCGCTGAGGCCGTGCTTGTTGATGGGCAAACGGACTTTACATTGCAGGTGCCATCGAGGATCTTCTATGACACATATGAGACCGAGGATGAGCTCAGAACCTACACTTTCTTTGTAGACTTGGCAGATACTACTAGGGACTATGATGGTTATTGGTCCTGCTGGAAAATTTCGGACGAGATTGCCCGCTCAATCCGGAACACTCTTGTTGGGTGGGAGTCAGCTTGTGGGACCTATGAATCATATCAAAGAAATTATGGTGGGAATCAATTGCAAGTCATTGGGTGGCTGAGAAGAGCCAGATATGGTGAAGAAATTCGCTTCAGCCTGCGTCAGCCTACCTGGGTGGTTGACGCCAGCGTGGATCTCAATGATGTCGAGATGCCATTCGCAGTAGCTGGAATCAAAGCAGCTGCTGTGGTTGTCGCCTCCATCGGAAGCATTGTGTCCTGCGTGGCTTGCTACATGTCCTGCGTGGCTTGCTACCTGATGCGCACAGAGAAGAACCCAGCACCTGTGGCACATCCTACAGTGGTCGGACAACCTGTAGAGCAGTCACTCGAAGTGACAACGCAGCCTGATGCTGTCTAGCTATCATGAAAGGTCCCGCCGTTGAAACTGCAGACAGGAGCCTACTGAGCCTGAATGACAGATTTAGCCTTTGAGCCCGAGTGTTTGACTGCCGGTGTGTCGACTTTGAAAGTCCCGTTCTCGAATGAGAAGGAGGATTTGCCTCCGGGATATTGCCTCGAGAATCTCGAAGTAGGAAGTATAAAGTAGTGTAATCTACATGTGCCATGTGCCATCATTATGTGCCATAATGATCCATAATGTGCTTCTGTGTTTCACATATATACTGTGTATTGTTGTCTTGTATGGGTCCTTCAGTTCTGCGGAGGCTCTTGCTGGCATACCGGGGGCCTCAGGCGCCCAAGTGGAAGACATTTGATTCACCTCTCCAAAGGGAGAGCTGTGAGCGGACTGCACAGCTGCCATGTCATATACGTGCCAATTTCGAAATTGATGCATTTTGCAGCGGCGGAACAGGAAAACTAGACGACGGTTGGCCCGAGAGCGAAAAAAGCGATGTTATAGCAGCCTCAAGTATACGAAGCAAAAATAATAACGGATCGATTTACAGATGCAGCGAAAATGATGGTGAAGATGATGGTGATGATAATGAAGTAGGAGAAAATGATGGGAAGGTTGCGATGATGAAGCGCACCGGCGCAAAACGCACCACAACTTAACGTACCAGCGCAAAAAGTACCAGAGCAAAACCTACCAAGACAAAACGTACCAAGACCAAACGTACCACAGCAAAACGTACCAAGTCAAAACGTACCAGACAGCAAAACGTACCAGAGCAAAACGCACCACAACCTAAGGTCCAAGACAAAGCGCGCCACATCAAAACGTACCAGCACAAAACGTACCAGAGCAAAACGTACCGCAGCAAAACGCACCAGACAGCAAAACGTATCAAGACAAAACGTACCAAGACCAAACGCAACATAGCAAAACGTACCAAATCAAAACCTACCACGGCAAAACCTACCAGAGATTGAAAAGTACCACAACTTAACCCACCAGCGCAAAACGTACCAGCGCAAAACGTGCCAAGACAAAACGTAGCAAGACCAAACGTACCGCAGCAAAACGTCCCAAATCGAAACGTACCACAGCAACACGTACTAAGACAAAACCTACCACACCGCAAAACGTACCAAATCGAAACGTACCAAACCAAAATGTACCAGCGCAAAACGTACCAGCGCAAAACGTACCAAGACTCAGACAGCAAAACGTACCAAGACAAAACGTACCAAGGCCAAACCTACCACAGCACAACGTCCCAAATCAAAACGTAAACACAGCAAAACGTACCAAGACAAAACGTACCGCACCGCATAACGTACCGAATCAAAACGTACCAGCGCAAAACGTACCAGAGCAAAACGTACCACAGCAAAACGTACCACAGCAAAACGTACCACAGCAAAACGTACCACAGCAAAACGTACCAAGACAAAACGTACCAAGACCAAACGCACCATAGCAAAACGTACCAAATCAAAACCTACCACAGCAAAACGTACCAGACAGCAAAACGTACCAGAGCAAAACGCACCACAACTTAACGTACCAGCGCAAAACGTACCAGAGCAAAACGTACCAAGACAAAACGTACCAAGACCAAACGTACCACAGCAAAACGTACCAAGTCAAAACGTACCAGACAGCAAAAC
>VSDK01007138.1:160749-242994 GCA_009767595.1 Symbiodinium kawagutii | reverse complement strand
AGTTGTGAAGGTCTAGATCTGCAGATGTGAAAGTTTGAAGATCTAGATCTGCAGACGTCAGTTGTGAAGGTCTAGATCTGCAGATGTGAGGTTGTGGAGATCTAGATCTGCAGATGTGAGTTGTGAAGATCTAGATCTGCAGATGTGAGTTGTGAAGATCTAGATCTGCAGATGTGAGTTGTGAAGATCTAGATCTGCAGATGTGAGTTGTGAAGATCTAGATCTGCAGATGTGAGTTGTGAAGATCTAGATCTGCAGATGTGAGTTGTGAAGATCTAGATCTGCAGATGTGAGTTGTGAAGATCTAGATCTGCAGATGTGAGTTGTGAAGATCTAGATCTGCAGATGTGAGTTGTGAAGATCTAGATCTGCAGATGTGAGGTTGTGGAGATCTAGATCTGCAGATGTGAGGTTGTGGAGATCTAGATCTGCAGATGTGAGTTGTGAAGATCTAGATCTGCAGATGTGAGTTGTGAAGATCTAGATCTGCAGATGTGAGTTGTGAAGATCTAGATCTGCAGATGTGAGGTTGTGAAGATCTAGATCTGCGGATGTTGATGATGCTGATGTGATGATGTACAGATGTTGATGATGCTGATGTGATGATGTACAGATGTTGATATACAGCTGATTTTTTACGAAGAACCCTTCGCAGACGCTCTCGGGAAAAAAGTTGAGGCTGCATCTGCAGATGTTCTATGATCATCAGGACAGACATGAACTTCGAAAAACTATCGTGCACCAAAACAAGTACGGTGTGAAGGTCGCACCATCACTGCACTAGTATCAACATCTATCCACATCATAGCTTCTCCTCTAATAGTTCAGTTCGTTCAAAGAGCGTTCACCATAATAATCCTGTCGCAACCTCCTGTAACCACAATGGTTAGCTATTCATCACTCGACTTGGCCATGCCCCATGAGCCGTTGCCAGTGGGCTCCACCTGAGGATATGCCATTGAAGCCCTCTGCGTCGCAGAGCTTGGTGGACTTGACCCTTGGGTTTTCATCGGTCAGAAGGAGTGATCAGCAATGGTTATTAAGGATGGCTATGGTTATAGATAATTATAGATATGAATAACATGATATAGGATATGGTGTGTACTTTTTTTGATATGTATATATATACATATATATGTTTGTGTGGGTGATGGTTAAGCTTGGTTATGGTTATGGATATGAATGGTATGACTGAAGCTTAGCAACAAGTTATTAATTATAAATGTTAATCATTCGTGGCTTATTAGTAATTATCAATCAGTTATTGACGATTATTAATGGTAATGATTCATCACAGTCAATCAGCTAATTATCAATCACAGGTGATTATTTTGTCATCTTCGGAGATTATGATTGTGACTGTTTTAGTGTTTGAATTGATGGTTTAAAGAAATTTCAGCGGATAGTGGTGAAGTGATTGGAAACTAGCGTAGGATCATGGTTGCGAACTGATGGACGATCGTTGTGGGCATAGTGGTCGTTTCAGTCGATGATGCGTTCTTTTCAATGATACCGGTTTCCGATGATTTTCCAGGAAGGCATTTGAGAAAAAAATCAGCTGCATTGTTTATACAAGGTGCGGCGTAGCCGCAGCAGCTGTCGGTTACATGTTTCCAAATTGTAATGGTGAATCATGGTGTTTGCATATTAGGGCTTGCTGACCCCACAAGGATCAACAATAATAGTCGATCCATATTCACAAGCTATTGCTTACATTTTAACATCGCTGGTTGTTCACCATCAAAAGACTGAAGTTGAGTGAGATAAATACAAATCTCCCACTATTCTATTTTCCACTCGAAAGGGGCGTTCCGTTTTCCGGTGCTGAAAGATGCTTCTGTATTCTGCTCGCCACTCTAACACGCGGCATTGTGAAAGGTACAGCGGAAAGCTTCAACTCCGAAAGTCAAGTGATACTGAGCTGCTCAAAATCTTCACATCGACTCAACCATCACCCCAGTTGTTAATCATCAGCCATCGACCAGTATTCGCCAACATTAACCACTAACCAGCATCAAGCAGCGCAAGCATTTTAACCATGAACCACTATACGAAGCAACCGTTAGTCAGCATAATTCGCCAACATTCAGAAATGATCATTAACCACTATCCAGGTCTATCCAGTACAATTTAACCATCAACCAGTATATCAACCAGCTGAAAAAAACCGGCCAGGGATCAACACAACCGCGCGTGACACTGTGCGAGAGCACAGCCTCTGCAAGTTGCCATGGCACCGGTATGGCTGCAAGCACTTTGTGGAGGCACGGGTCGGGCCCAGGATCTGGCAGATGGGATCCACCAACAGAAACTGTGACCCGTTGAGCTCTGCTTCCGAACCAGGAACGGCTGGCTCCTTTCATCAGTTGTGGGTTGCCGGCTGCACGAGAACACTCCTGGTCATCTCCCAGAAGCGAACACCTTCCCGATGGGAATGGCCTCTGAACAAAACTCCTAGTTCAAGCCCTTCATGTGACTTGGTTCACGTCAATCAGCACAGTTGGTGTGACAGTATTGCAGCAGGCACATAGGAAGATCTTGTCCTTGAGTCATCATGCGAACCCTTCTCGAACCAAATTTTGCTACCCAAATCTGTAACCGGTTTGATGCTTGAACGTTTACACGCCGATGATTAACCACAATTAAGCAGCATTGCTAACTATACTGATTAATTTTCCCCATGATCCACAATACCCAACCATCAACCATGAGCCGCCAGCCCTCCACCAACCATCTCTACCCAACCATTTCCCCAGCAACGATCCACCAGGATCCACCAGATCCCGCAGCTGTGCCGCAGGCGTTGGCACCTTGTGCTTCGCCTTGATGTTGGTGCCTCAGGTAGTGCTGAACACCCGGCGCCGCAGCACAGAAGGACTGGTGGCGATGCCAGGGCGGCCATGGGGTGGGACCAGTTGGGTGGGAGCGGTTGGGAGTTGGTGAGGGGTGGAGGTGATGGTTGGGTGATGGTTGGGTGGTTGGGTGATGGCTAGCCAACGGCTCAAGGATCATGATGACAAACTAGAAGAATCAGAACCAGGAAGCAACAAACACAAAAGCAGCTCGCGGCCGCTCAAGATCTCACCACAAGAAACCACCGCAAGGCTCGAGGATGATCACCGCGTCCATTTGATGCTAGGAATTGTGGTTAGCCCGAAGTCCCACAAAAAACCAGAAGTTTTTACACATCTGAAAAATACTTCTGGATTTTTTAGATTTGTTCATTTACATATCTAAAAAACCAGAAGTCCCAGAACACTTGACCCAAAACGTAGTAAGCACCGATAAACTCCATGGGAGAGGCCCAGCACCACAGGTTGACCGGTTGGAGCGGCAAGTTGAGGGGTTCCAAGGGGCCACTGGTGGAGCCTTTCCCAGCGGCCCTGCGACCTCGTGTTTCTGCGAGTTCTTATGTGTCATTGATCATGTTTTCTTTCCCTCATGTATTTTTCTGTTCTTTGTATGTGCTGTTTCTTAATGCTTGCTTCTCTTGTAAATTGTAAATCATTTGTCCTAACGCTGGTTTCATGAACAACTCATCTGTTGGGAGTCGTCCAGAGCCCCTGTTGCCGCTAAGCCGCGTACCATTTCCTCCTGGGCGAACTGCAGCAATCAAGTGTAGATGCCTTTTTTTTAAAGGAGAGAGAGGGGGAGAGAGGAAAGGGAGAAAAAAAAATTGGTTGATGACTTACTTCATTTCTTCATTTATCGGGATTCCGGCAGACTGATCCTGCATCGCAGCATGGTTTTTCGAGGACTTTCCTGGGGTTTGGTGGTCCCCTGGCATATCGCTGGCATCCTTTTCGTCGGCGTCACCTTAGCCCACACGCAGGGGCCCCAGACAGGAACTCAAGGATGTATTGCAATCTGAGGGGCCGGAAATCTAACAACAGTACTAGGGATTATAACCATTAGTAATGGTTAAGCAACCATATAAGGATTACGATGGGGATAAGGACAGTACTAGGGATTTTTATTAGTAATTACATTATTAGTACCAATGGTTCAAAAATAGGGGATGATGAGCAACCATAGTGGTTAAACAACTACTACTTGGTGGTTTTGAACATGTCTATTTTCCCTCGCACTTATGAACAAATGGCTGGCTTACTAATATTTGTCATGGGGTTGAAACCACCCATCAGCTACTATGTGTAACTAATCTAATATTCATGTTGACAAATCTCATGTTCATGATAAATAATATTAGACAACTTATTAATAATATTACTTATTAGATGTGTAACATAATATCAGCCGATAGTATGACAAATCTATTCATGTGTGTCTCAGGAGACCACCTCAACAACTGTGGACTGTTGCTGACCTCGCATCAATCAGTGGACCCTTCAACTGGTGGGTTGGTTTGTCAGATTTGGAGGTGTTTCTCGGTATTGAAGGGTACAGATTTGTTTGTATTTGTTTGATGTTTAGTAACTTATAGTAACTTATAGTAACTTATTAGTGGACAATTGTCATTGATTATTTGTTGTTGTTAGCGTTTTATTTGTCGTTTTGGTAGTTGTTAGTCATTGTTAGTACTAAGCATGTATGCATCCACCAGTTGAATGGATGTACACCCTCCAGCTGAAAAGGGTATACATCCATCTTGAGTACTCAGATGTACCACTGTTACCGCTGCCGATTACCACCCGCTTGCGAGCGGACACCTCCGTTAGCAACCAATGCAAAGAGTACCATCCCAAGCACTTTGGGTGATGTTGACGATGACTACTGTTGACCAGCATTCGTCACTAAGACTCGTGTGCCAGGAAACGCTGCTGGTTAATCACACAAGAGGGCGACTCTCACTAAGCATCAATCCCAACACGTGGTCATTGACCATTGCCATAAGCAAACCCCTGACCAGTAGCTCCGTAGGTGGTCATTGATCGCTCCCTGACGTTGGATGCCAGTTGGTAAGTTGACCATGCAATCAAAGTACACCTTAACCATCATCAAACCACCATCCAACCAGCACCCAACCATCATTAACCATTCATTGTTAGTCGTGATCGAGGAGTCATCCACCATCATGAACCATCTTTAAGCATCATCAATCAAAGCTTCATTTTACCATCATTAGCCCTGGTTAAGCATCAAAGTTCACCGTCATTCACAGGCATGAGCCATTTTTGAGTATGAGCAAACCATGGTTCATCAGCATAAACCACCATTGACCATCATCGACCAGAATCATGAAACCACCATTCACCAGCATGAACCATTCTGAAGCAGCACCAAAGAAATAGGCCATAGACGTCACATCCCCACGGCCTTCCCCCGGCGCCCGACAACAGTGGTCAACGCTCGCCCAGGTCACCCAGTTGGTTTTCAGCGCTGAGCACCATGGCGGAGCTGGTGGCGGTACGGTGGAACTGTTCTGCTGAACTATTATACGGTGCCCATAAAAATAGGTCATCATGGAATAATGACCTTCCAATAATTTATCAATAATGGTATAAGACTGCCAAATAGTTAATGGAACAATGGGTAAGTTATAGTCAATAATTCTAATAGTGGTTGACTTAAAACTGGTTGGGTCATAATGAAATACAGTCACAATGGCTGGTATAGCTGGTATACCTACTGGTAGTAGTGACTATAACGATGGTTAAATGATATGCTTACTTATTTTGGTGATTGTAGTAGTGGCTGTAGTAAAGGTGCCTACGATGAGGTTACCTGCTGGTTAGTATACTGAAGGCTGGTTATAAAACTCGAAAGTATACGATGGTATAGCTGTTATACTATGGTCAACTGTTAGAGCTTATGGTTACCCACTGGCTAACTTCAGGTTTCTCATGGCGTCAATCTTCTAATTTGTTTTACGGGTGATGGTATGGACCCCGAGGTAGCGATGGAGAGATGGTATGGTTGACAACGATTGATCTTGATCACTTAGATCACTTAGAAGGATGAAGAGCTGACTGCAACCACAGCAGCGATGACAACAACACCCGCGGGGATAGGGAATCCTTCAAGACAACACCAAGCCAATGATGTGGACCAATCCATAGTCCCAAAGAGCGTGGCCCTTGTAGAACAGGCCTGGTATTTCCAACATGAAACAGCCTGGATTCTTCAAGAAGAAACGCACTTCAGCTGCTTCTGTGGTGCGGCGAACCAGTCGGTACCCATGGAACCCAATGGATTGTTGGGTGTTTCTCTATATTTCGAGTTGGATTTTTTTTAGATTGGGCCACGCAACAAGGTTGATAATGATTGAATGGCGCTCGATACGGATTGACAAACATTTGCTTGCCATGCTATCAACGCATATCAACTGTTCCATGATCAAACATGGCTCAACTGGTAAAAGCTCATTGAACTTGGAAGCCAAAGAAGCTGAAAGCTATGAACCTCATCTATGTGCAAGTCAGCTTGCAGACCATTTGTGATTTGGAATCTTCCATTGGTAACTGGTCCGCCATTTGATGCTTCAGAACGGGTGCTCAATTTTCTCTTATACACGAAACCTCGCTAGCTTCACCTAGCTGGAAGTTGACGAAGCCCATGGCTACCGAAGGTTTGTTAGCCGAAACAGAATGGATCAGAATGGAGGAATAACTTGAGGATCATCATCGGTCAGCAATGAGCGTATGAATAAGTAACAAGCTTGTCTATATGTTCAGTGCGGAATGGTGATGGAGGCAAAAGGCTGCGAGTGAAATTGTAGCTACGCGTGCACGTTATTGGTTTCAAAGCTGCAGCTGTTGCTGTTTTTGTTGATGGTCAGTAGGGTTTTTTTGATGACCGTATATGAACAACGATTGTGGTGTGGAATGGTGTGGAAGCCATCATGAACTGATTCGTAAAAATTGACTTGTAAATAAAAGGATTATTCGAAAGATCATCTACCCAAACGTCAGCGCACTTGCACTGCCCCAAGCCTACCATGGATCCAGCAATGGTTCGCCGTTGTTGGCTGAGGAAAGTCCCACCTCAGCAGACTGCATGGATAGTTGCTTCACACCTGGGCATTTTATCATGTTTTTGGTGCACTTGGTTTGAAACCACGAACCTTCGTTGATTAGTGAGTGTTGCATAATTACCATAGTGAGTGACAATCTGCGTCATTGTTGATGGTTAGTGACCATGGCTACGCATAATTCTCAACAATGACGCATATTTGCCACAAATAGCTACAAATCAGTATTTGTTCTGATACTTCCTTATTTTTTGGGACAGCTGACCGGATATGTGGAGAGGGCTCATCCACTTGGCTTCGTTGTGAGGTATGTTCATGCAGGTCTTTTGCTGTGGCATTTGTGACCCTTGGATTTGCAGCGGGACTGGGTAGACCCCAACTCGGATAAAGGATAGGGGTGTTTCACTTTAAAACAAATATATGTGGTTCTCTCTCTCTCTCTCTCTGTGCGTGTTTGCGCTTATTGATGTATTCATTATTGAATATATTTGTATGGGCTTTGTTTATTGAACTTTTGTTCATGCATAACTCCCACAGTGCATCGAGGATGGACCGATAAGATGTTTGATCAAGATACAGCAGTATATGCCCAAAGCATAGCATCATCTCATTGGTATACCATCGTCGGCCTTTCTGGATGACTGGGAGGTCGCTGAGTGCTGGATCCACCAGGAAGCATCATAGCTGTGCAGCTGGTTGATACAACCAATATAGGGTGGTAAATCCGACAAGATTGAGAGTTGTTGGTGAACACAAGTGTTGGGCGACAGAGCTAGCTTGTTAGGTGGGTCTCTGTAGTTGCGGTTCATGCCATTGAGTATTCGCGCTTTTTATCGCATTTGTTCACCAACCTCGAATACACATCGGGAATAGCTTAATGAACTGGAAAAGACCAATCGCATACCATGAACTAACCAATAGCCAACCACGATGGCTAAGCATTACTCATTAATTACAAAGAACTAAAAATCATATGTTTAAGTAACCAATCGCTAAGTAAGTACACCTAGATAGATGCATTTGATTTTCAGTTCAGTGATCGAAATCCGGTAATGGATTCCTTCAACTAACCAATACCTCATCATTAACTCACCAACATTTGAGTACTATATAACCACTATCAACTTACTCAATAGCTAAGTAAGAACTGACCATTACAAAAGCTAACCATTGACCATGAAAAGCACCTTTCCGACTCAGGAAGTTCAGATGTATTTCTTCCACCGCATAGAGAAGGGCCTTTATCGTCGGCTGCTGATGACTGGAGCCTACACCCTTCTGACCGTACCCTGGCGGTTGACTCATCATGCTGGTCGGTCTGTTGTGGTCGGTATTGCTTGGGATCTATGGGCTTTTCCTTGTAAAACCTGCAACGACTAGTGAGATTTAGCCTTCAGGTTAGCTTACTAGAGGGTAATGCATAGTGAAAAATGGCTCATGACATGCTTACTTGATGTTGATGGATGTTAAAAAGCTGGTTAAGTGATGGTCAAGCGTTGGTTTTCTGAGTTCATGAACAATATTCATAGTTAGCACATTTATGATCGCACTGTATTTGCATATTGCATGCAATCGAACAGGTCATTCTGCACATTTGATTGGCACTGCTATTTTGTGGATCATGGTGAACTCATGGCCGATCATGGGTTACAACAATCAGTCCAACCAATACGGGGCTGCCTCTGCACTGGTGGTGCCCTGAAATCGTGGGATTGCCTGGGATGTTGGGGGCAGCGCCGTATGTCTTGTGACCGCCTAATCGCGGCGCTTTACAACACGTGGTTCCTTGACATCTGTTTGTTGATCATCGCTGCTGGTAGACGAACCTGGCAATGGAAATTCGCATAGATCACTCCTGATCTGGACCTTCCATTGCCAGGGCAATTTACAAGAAGCTAACCCGTCTTAAGCATTGCGACATGGTCCGTGCTGCACTGCCATTTTAGTGACCTCACTCCGGTCCCATGTCCGACTTCGTGAGGGATGTTAGTTGTTGGCAAATGGATTTATTATTACCAAAACCATACTTGTAACATCAAGTTGCCATTGCCAAACCTTTTCACATTTCATGATTTTCTGGATAGCCAGGAAGAAACCCTGGTCCCATGCAAGCTGGTGATTTTCGAACAGCTCGACCCACGAACCCAAGGGTCCGTAGTTACCAGTCAAAGGGCTGTTTCCCAGTGATCGACAAGTGCTGGTTGTTTCCATAGCTACGGGTTGATGATGGGAAGCTGAAACAATTGGATCTTACCAGGCCTCCGACCAGGGCTCCAAATCATCAGCAAAACCGTGGTTCCCCGCTGCTTGCCACATGTGAGCAGCAGCGTCTCATGTTGGTAGCCGTTGGTTTCCCACGACCCGGGCTGTCGTTGTCGCTAGGTCATCTCGTGCATCGCTTGCTTTGGATGTTACCTCTTCTTCGTCAAGACCAGCCGCTGGGCGCAACCGTTGTCGCAGGTGCGTTGCGAGGACCCAACGGTTGCCACGGTTGGGAGTTGCCTTTCTGGAGCGATGAAACACATGGTGAGCAGCTGCACAGCAGGGATATACCGATCACCTCTCAGGCTGAGCTGTTGGTTGAAAACACGGTGATGAAATGTCCAGGTAATCCGGGTTGAAATATCCTCTACAGAAGGGCATGCCCTGTGCATACTACAAACTGGATTTCCAGGGGTCATTTTGTAGCAAAAGTACCCCCCGTGAATTGTATTTTGTAGCAAGGCCATTTTTGGATGATGGTTTTATGGTTCAACATAAATGCTCAATGCATTTTGTAGTGATTTTGTTTGGGTGCCATTTTGCCATTCAGATGAGCAAAAGATGACTACAAAATGATCCCATGCAATCCACAGGAGCCCATGTGTGTAAAGATCCGGAACGCTACAAAATGACCATCCAAGATCGCCAGAACATAGAATAGTAGGACACTACAAAATGCAATGTCACGCAAAAAGCACTTTTCAAGAGCCACTACAAAATGCAATCAGCATTTTTTGAAATTAAGCGTGCGAAGCCATTGCTTTTTGTAGCGCTGCATTTCTGCTTGTGCATCACGTTTTTTAGCTCAAAAATGCAGGGCCCCAGGTCTGTAGCTACACACAGGGGTTCACCACCCCTTGTGGTTTATTTCAACGGGGATTCCAGGTAGGGAAATTGCGGTGTGTATTTTTTTGGGCGTTGGTGAACTTGGGGTGGTTAGCATAGAGCGTTTAATGACTAGTGAATGGTAGATAATGGTAGTCAATTTGGTGAATTGATAGTGTCCTGATGGCAGATCATGGTGGGTGATTGTCGATCGATGGCTCGGCCTGTTCACGATGTACGCCCCATGATATTTTTTCTGCTGGTTTGGGGACACCCCCATTTATGGATATCATTTGCATTTGAATCATGTGGGTCAATGGTGGTCAACTATGGTAGTGCTTAGTGATGGCCAAGGATGGCTAATGGAACTTGATGAATAGTGCACATGGATCCATCAGTGATGATCAGGTGTTTATAGCCGTCTATTTCCAGCGTTGCAACGACGTCGAGGTTGGGGATTACCTCCCCAAAACCGCCCCAACACGACACCTGTCGGGCTGCTGCAGGTGATGAAATGGATTTCATTTTGGGAGAGCTGGTGCCCAGCATTCTCATTGGCTTGGGCTTCTTTCCAGAGCGACTGAGCTGCCGAATTTCTGGCGGGTGGTTGGGAGGAGCGAGCTGAGGAACCGGATTCCCAGCTGCCAGCAGTGCGCTCGCCAAATGGTAGCGTGATAAAATTCCGAATCCCTGCAGTTCAACGGTGGTGTTGGAGAAGGCTCGACCAAGGAAATTTCAAGCAAACACGTGGTTCATGAAATCACTACATTCTTTTCAGTTCAAACAGTTGGGTTGGACAATACTCGGCTTTGACATGTAACTCACCTTAAATCTCAAATGACAGGTGTACTGACAGGTGTATATACATAGGTGCATCAGTAATTCTATCTATCTATCCATCCATCTGTTTGTCTATCGATTTGTCTATCTATCTATCTATCAATCCATCCATTTGTTTGTCTATCTATTTGTCTATCTATCTATCTATATCTATCTACCTTATCTTGTCTTATCTTATCCTATCCTATCCTATCTTATCTATCTATCTATCTAGCCGCTTTGCCAATTTGCTCAGATCCTTCGAAATATATGCATGTCTTTATATAGGTCTCCCCTTCATATGTTCGTGGTGTAGTTTTGCACGAGAAGCCTTTATGATTCAGATTGTTTACGGCATTGACCAAATAGCCGTGCGTTCCCCCAGCGGAGTGATCATTACTGATCCCTTGAGATGTGGTGATCATATGGGTAGTGACGGAAACGATTGCCACAATATGAACCATGTCTAGTTATGATGGTTCATTATCCATGCCTGCTTGTTGTGGCTTATTGTCAGCCAATCAAAAGCCACTTCAGTGGCACTTCCGTGGCCAGGCTGGCCAGATGTGCCCTCCTGATGCTCTCAGCGGAGTGATCACTGTCGTTGGGTTCATCGAGCCCTTGCTGTTTTTTCTGATTAATCAACTAAGCATTGGTATGATACTAGTAGCCACCAAGAATCATTCAGCAACATCTGGAATCATGAAGAATTCAATCATTGATCACCATGGCAATTATAGTTTGATCTCCATCACTACTACGACCATTGTTAACGATCAAGACCACTAGCCATTCAGAATCACCATTACTCAACAACCATTTCTCATGATCAACCATGAGCCCACCTACACCCCAACCCATCCTTCACCAAGCCACCTGCCTGGCGCATCACCTGGCACCACTGGTTGCCTTCCCCCGGTGCCTTCCACCACCGGGCGGCCATGGCGCCGAGGTTCCACGAGTTCGTCAGCGCGATGTCCATCGAGGGCTATTCCTTCGGAGTGACCTTCTTCGACGTCGTGGGCTCCGCAGGCAACGCGGCGCTGTACTTCATGCGGGAGGAGGACGCCACCGGGCAACGCCACCGGGGGGCACCGATAAGGGAACGCCAAGGGAAGGAGGTGCTGAATGGTTTGAGTTGCTGGGTGGTGATGGTTTTGTTGATGCCAATGTTGGATTACGCTGGTTGAGAATGCCACTTGATTAAGGATTGGTGGTTGATGAATGATGCAATCAAGAGGCAGTATTAATGGTTGATTCCTTGCTAACTAATGAGCAAGAGTTCAAAGATGATTAACTGGCTGGGGCTTGGGACAAAGCTAGCCAGGGATACCCCAGGAGCTACCAGGAGGGCTCTAACCAAACCTGAGCTGATGATTCTTGATTGCTTGATGATTCACATCTCTGAAAAGGTGGCAACCGCTGAGTGATGGCTATCAAAAGTCGGGGCGAACCACCAGTTATATGCCATGATAACTTGCAGGTATTTGGCAAAAGAAATGGGGATGGTGAGAAGCCTGACTTTTGCGAAGCAACTTGCGTCATGACAAGTGTCCCAGCCTGACCTAAGCCCAAGGGCAGCCATATCATTGACATTTTTTGTTGTGACTGGGGCATTGGGCGTTGCTTAGCAGTGATTGTGAGAAGCATTCACCATCATCAGCCGTCAGTTACCATCAATCAAGGACCACCATTGTGAACACCCGTCAACCATGAAGAATCGTTGATAAGCGCCATGCTTGATAATGGTTGTTAAGCAGTTAACCACTCATAAGAATCATAATGGTTGAATATTTGCAATAGGTGACTACTATTTGGTATGACTGCACATTGCTCACCTCTGGCAGTCTCACTCCAGATGGAGAGAGATGACTCTAGCTTCATAATGATTAATCATTCTTGATTCGGAATCATGCATCATTGGTCTAACAGTAGTCCTTGTGATCAGTATTTTGCTTCAATTGTTAATGTTGATATGAATAATTGTTGTTAGCTATGGTCTTGTTATCATGAACTTTTTCGTAGTTGTTTGACATACTATAAAGAATCATTTCTATCATAATTCAAAAATATTCAAATGGTAATAGCGATAAGGCAATAATTATTCATTATTCTGACTATCAGTCTTTTCCATAATTCACAATCATTAGATAAAATTATGATGGAATACTGTTTCTTCAAAAGAATTAGACCATGACTAATCACTATTCCTGCCATTTGTGGGATCTCACTGTGCCTTGTCTCATTGGCCACGCTACAAGCGCTGCTTCTCCCCAGGAGTCTTGGGGCGAGAGGATCAGCGAGGCGGGCGAGCCGCCGGTGGTTACTGTTCTAAACCTGGACATGATAATGATCATGTCAATTATGTTGAGGCTTATGACATGTTCTTGAATACGAATGAATGGTATAAGAGCACAATGATGTATAATGCACAGTGTCTCGAAGCTGAGTTTTCAAGGCTTCAACGGGTTCAGGACTACTGATGTCTTCAAGGAGCATCTTCAAAGAGAGTTCTACTTCTGTCGTTTGAGGCACTGAACACCCATCAGTCGTTAGCAACCATCCATTAAACCATCAATCAAGCACTGTCTATCATCAAGCACCAATGCACCATGAAGAACCATTGTCGATCATTACTTAGTTATTGACAAGCATCGTTAATCACTGACTAACCCTCAACGATGGTGATCCATTCATCCTTAATCAACTACGTATATATATATATATATACTGTAACCATTCCGCGATCATAAGCATTGTGTGAGCATTGAAAGCCATCATTAATCACTGGAACAGGAGCAACCTTGACGTGCCCATGATGTGATCATTGCCACCATGCTGATCCGCAGCTCAGGCGGCCCCCTTCCTGACCATCATCTTCATGCACATCATCCTGCTGATCTTAGCCGCCTGGGTGGTGTGCCATCAGCCCCCCATGGCCACCAAGGGGGGCAGCACTTCTGAGATCTCCACGGAAACCAGTGAGATCAGCGGAGACAATTCGAACTCGACTTCGGAGGCCGAGGCCAAGCAGGAAGTGTAGCGAGGTCATGGGTGTGCCATCCAACCAATGGGGGGTTGGATATGGTGATGGGTCAACACTAAGCAACCAACTTCATGGGGGATACGTTCACCAACAATTTCATAGGAAAAACAGCCTGGTGATATAATGATATGGGAACCAGGGTGGTGAACTGCCCCACGGCCATATCCCGATAGAGCTGCAGGAAAGCTGGGGCGGAGAGATGGTTCGCCAAATTTGATCCCAACGTTCGCCCATGGGGGGTGCACCATGGGATAGATCATGTTGAATGGCGAAATGATGCGAAACGCAAAGATCAAAGGCAGGAACAAATTCGCTACGTGGGTGGCCCAACCGGATTTGACCTCAACATTCCCAGCATTTTCACGGCTCCAGCTTCAATTCTTTGGTAGCTCAACTGTACAGTCGGATCGCCAGCTGGCTCGCGTTGAGTGAAGATGATTGATTCATGGGCTAATTTGAGATTCTTGATATTGATCAGGTTCGGGATGGTTTGATTGGTTTGCAATGATTCTTTTGTTAAATGGTTTGGCTGAAACGCAGGCAATCATTACAAACAATCAAAAATCAGCATGTTTCCAGCGCCAAATAGGTCGAATGACTAACAATTCCTCATGATCACGGTGAGTTAACCAGCTTAAGATCATTCAGAGTTGCTGACCAGCAGCTGCTGGTGGAGAACACGGTGCAAATCAACCAGCTGACTTCGCCGAGCTGCTTAGCTATGCCTAGCTATTCGTCGCCTCTGCGCGTTGAATTTGGGATGTGCACTGCTGGGTTTTAGGAGGCTCGGAGGCTTGTGGCTCTGAGGCATGGTGCCGATGGAGTTAGCTAATAGATACCTATTATATAACCAACCAATATTGGGGGATAATGACCAGTAATAACATAGGGAAAACCATGGTTTATGATGGGGAACCAGGGGTACTGGGTTTTGACCCACAGCCACCTACTAACCATCCTTGATCACCCCCGAATTTGTTGAGTTACCCTCCTAGAAAGCACCGCCAGCTGAGGCAACCCCCCGCAGGACGCCATGTCCATGATTGGAGGCCCAGGAACGACCAATGCAACATGCCAACTACTGAATGATCAGCTCGTGAGCCACCAACAAAATGGATCAAAGAGTCAGTTGGCAACATTAGTCCCTTAGGCCGCGTGATTTTGGTGATGAGACTGCGTGATTTCCAAAACTATCAGCAGTTCATGGCACAGCTAATGATGGTCCATGAGCACCAATTACCAAAAACAACGTTCCGAACGCTCGTAATGACGCGTGAACGACAACTGGAAACATACACATAGATGATTTACCTGCAGTTCCCCAACGTTTTTAACATCCTGTGAACTACGCCAGCCAGCAAACTTCACGTCCAATTTTTGAAAATGCAAGCGCAAGTGAACGTTAACATCATGGTCATGCCGACCCCGTGCCCTCCCGTGGCAACAAGATCGTTTGCAAGTGCAACTGAACGTTAACATCATGGTCATGCCGACCCCGTGCCCTCCCGTGGCATCAAGATCGTGTGCAAGCGCAAGTGAGCGTTAACATGATGGTGCTGCCGACCCCCGTGCCCTCCCGTGGCATCAAGATTGTGTGCAAATGCAAGCGAGCGTTAACATGATGGTCCTGCCGACCCCGTGCCCTCCCGTGGCATCAAGATCGTGTGCAAGTGCAAGCGAGCGTTAACATGATGGTCCTGCCGACCCCGTGCCCTCCCGTGGCATCAAGACCGTGTGCAAGTGCAAGCGAGCGTTAACATGATGGTGCTGCCGACCCCGTGCCCTCCCGTGGCAACAAGATCGTTTGCAAGCGCAACTGAACGTTAACATGATGGTCCTATCTTGGGAATAAATCTCTTGGGTAAATCATTGATTTGACATATTTCAGGATTTACCAATTCTCTTACCTTGGGAATTTAAGCGAGGCGCCAGGAGAGGTCTGGCCCAGCTGTTTGGGGCCCCTGCGCTCGCAACAGGTGGGTCTCCACTCAAGCGTGCTCCAGGCGCCGGTCCAACCAGGGTCGTCGATGTTCATTGAGCCATTCCCTATCCGAGTTCACTGTCCTGGTTGGTCATGACTTATCCACAAATGTTCATGGTTGGTTGTGACCTCTTAGCGCGATCGCCTTGTTCTGAAAAGTATGAACCACACCACTGTGAACAAAAAATCCAATCCAACATGATCGTTGCTGGTTGTGAAAGCCAATTCCGAATCAATTAGCCAGGATTCTCTCCTAAACCAACACGGAAATAGAAGGTCTGTCATTTCTAGAGAATTTGTGAAGAATGGTGATTTTCCATTTCAAGGTCAGTTTGATGTCTTCCCGCCATACATGTTGCGTCTGATTAGTCCACAGAAACAAAAAACACGCAGAAAATACGTTCTTGTTCGATGTAATTCAGCTGTGATTTGTCAATATTAATGATGTAATCCAGTCCAATATGATGCATCCAAACTTGTTCACTGAACCAGAATATCACCGACGTTGCCAGTTGGAACCCACGCCCGGGAATACCTTCCTCGTCCTGCTAGAAAACCAGAATGGTGTGTGGGAAACTGCCAAGAAAACCCATCGATTTCTGCCGGTATCAGAGACTATTTCTTGATCATGATGCCAGCAGATATCTTATTATATAGTATGTATCTGACGATGAATCAGTACTATGTAACATATATAGTACTGTAAAGAGATCAACGATCGGGGTTCATGCCAGCAGTTGGCTGCATTCTTTGGGTTTCAATAAATCCAGCAACAGGTCTGTATGGGGTCATCTGCTGGGTTTTTTCGCTGCAAGTTTGATGTTCGACCCTCGCAGAGATGCACACCCAGAATGGTACAGATTCCACGATTGTGAAACAGAGAGATATCAACCACGATAGATAGATATATATATATAAATATCGTTATAGTATGGTTAAGTGCTTCAAGTTGTGGGGGTGTGTCCAATGCAGATTTGCAGCAGAAGACGTCATAAACATAGAGTCATCCAAACTCTTCCGAAAAGTATCCAGATCCATTGCTTCAACTGCAAGAGGCCTGGTTTCTTTCCCCTTCTTTGAGTCCGTGGCGTTAACAGTTCGTTCCGAAGCAGTTAAACACGAAAGTTACTAGGGGGGCGTTGTGATGACAACTTCTATGATACGATGGCAATTTCTGCCAACCGTGGCCATTTTAGTAAAACCTGGCAAAAGACTGTGTTTCTAAAGAATCCTCGTTCTGAAACCGTGTAAAAAACACTTGAGCAAACTATACCAATTTATATATATATAATATATACATATAACTATAATTGTAAATATAAATGTAAATTTGAAGAGAAATAAAAATATTAATTTAAATAGATACGTAAATAGATAAATAAAGGAACAAATCAATAAATAAATAAATCAATAAATAAATAAATAATACATATGTAAAGAAAAAAATAAGTAGATAAATAAATCAGTAAATAGACAAATAAATAACCATGACATACCATGACCATGATCAGCCGCATCAAACTTCAGCATTCAGCTGACACATAGCTAACAATGATTTAACAAGCCACCATCACCAGCGGTGCCGCAATGCCCCCGTCTCCGCTGATCGCGTAACATTTATTCGTTCCATGATGCTCACTCCATGGGAATCAACCTCACGGCTTGTTGAATTCATCGTGCTATTCCATGGTTGAATGATGTTGAATGTAACCACGGTTGATCCATTATTATGGTAGTTGACTTATTGATCAATGGTTAATATTGCTTGATAACTTTTAGTACTTAATAGGAGCTATTCATTAACAAATATTATCAATATTATAGACTATACAGTACAATTAGTAACTCGAAAATCCAAATGGTTGATCCATTATTAATCCACTACCATGGTTAACCATAGGGGTCAAACATCATGAATCATTGTGCAAGCATCAACCATGATTGGCATGGTGATCATTGATCAAACAACCATAGGGATCTGCAATTCAACTAATCAGTGCCATTGATTGTTGGCCATTGATCAACCATAATAAACTAACGCAATTGATTACCACCAGCGTTGATTCTTCTTGCTTGGTGACCGCGAGTAAGTTTTGGGAATGTACCAATCAACCACTACGATCCACCATTACAATCAACGTTCAGCAGCATTCATCAACCATCGCGATCCTTTCAGATCAGCCATTGGAGTTAACCGCTGTGATGGTTATCGCCAGGTATGAGCCACCCAATGGATCGACCACAGCGATCCACCGAAATCAGGGGTAAAGCCGTCATTTGCGAGTAGCCATAATCCGCTGTATGACTGGTTAACCTCACCCTATCCATGATCGATCATCAATCAACGGCAAACCATCACTGGGTTGCATGGGTAAATTCACTCGTTGGAAACCTGGCTGTTTAAACCACCAGCTTTGCAGGGATTTCCCACGAGGATTTTCCCGTGAACCATCAGTTGTTAAATATAATTAGCCATTGGTTAACCACTATTGTTGGTGAATATTTCCTATTATTAACCAGTAGGCGCTGTATTTGTTGGCGACTATTCCCTATTGTATCTGTTGGTCAACCATCTTGCGATCCACACTGACTCTCAAGGCGCAAAGTGCCCAAAAAACCTTGCTGCAGGAGGAGCGCGGCAAGAGCCAAGCAAGGGTGGAAGTTATGATGGTTGATAAAGTGCTTGATAAGTCGAATAACCGTGGTCAGAACCACTAAAGGGTCGTTTTTGATGGTTGATAAGCTTGATGGCTCATAAATTGGTGAGCTGAGCAATGATGAAACTTTGTTGAATGTTGACGTGGTTCCGAACTCAATGGTTTCAGACCTGAACATTGCTAGCAAACCGATCCTTTAACGCAGCAAACTGGACACTGAGGCGGCTCGGAATTGTAATCGTCATGACCTTGGCGAATTAACAAATTTCAAATAGATAGCATGGCAATTTTCGACCACGGCCCAAATGCTATTAGTTCATGACAAATCAACGGGGTGTTTCTCAAACCATAGGGGACTTCAAGAATTATAGTTCACTAGTACAAATCATTTAAACAGGGATGATTTGGGGGACCCCAGTTATTGATAAACCACCAACTAGGGATTGCTATACTTAAGACTGTCAAATGGCACTAGTGATACTATCAGCTAATAGTTGGCGCAAATCAATGGTGGTGGCTATCAATGGCATTGACAAAGTACAGGGGATACGCGCACCAGCTGGTGATACCACCCAGCTACTTCGAGTCTCACATGACATTAAGTTTGAGAACCAAAGTCACCACCAAGTAATTGTTGCAACATATTCCCGAACTCATTCAACATCCCAAAGAAGTTCCATGGAGAGGCAATTTCCAAAATGTATCTCAATCAACTTGCACCAACTAATGAACTCGGAGCCGGTGCGTTTTGTGGCAATACATCCATCTTTGTACCCCTGCGACAGTGGCCCATCACTGGTTGATCGAGCCATGGCAAATTCCTCCTCAATCATTCTCAGTCATAAATTATCGTCAATTATCACTGACGCGAATACTCATGACACACAATCACATCAATCATGTCGGGGGTTTCTCAAAATTGGGAAAGCCCAAATCATCCATAAACCAACCATAATTTTGGGCACCCCAAACTGGCTAGGTCGAAACCACCATGTGACTCTCGGAAGTTCCTACTATCATTGCTGGTTGCTGATGCTTCTGATTGTCGGATGATTGTCCCTTACTAATCCCTATTACTAACCACTATAAATCATCATAGCCCCTTGTGATTATGGATTATAGCGATGATCATTATTAACCATCATAGTGATTGGATTATATGATTGCTAACCATTGCGGATAATCTATTAACCATTGTGATGACTAACCTTATTAATTACAGAACAGGGGACCGTGGGAGTGCACAAAATGTAATAAAAACACAATCCAAGAATTTAAAAGAGCACAAAATGCAAGATATTTTAACACACATAACCAAAACCATACTTAACAAATAGAACAAACCAAAAAACCAAAAAACCAAAACACCAAAAAACCAAAAAACCAAAAAACCAAAAAAACCAAAAAAACCAAAAAAACCAAAATGTCAGAACCCAAGCAAACCAAAAAACCAAAAAACCAAAAAACCAAAAAAACCAAAAAAAACAAAATGTCAGAACCCAATCTCTGGTCCTCTCCCTCTCCTTGGGGTCTGTTTTTTTTTGGTTTTTTTGGTTTTTTGGTTTTTTGGTTTTTTGGTTTTTTAGTTTTTTGGTTTTTGTTTTTTTGCTTGACTTGGGTTTTGACAATTATTTTGTTTCCTGATTTTTTGCTTTTTAATTTCCAGGATCAAAATTAAATGGACTTCATGAAAGTAAGGCATATTTCAATAATTTAAATCTAACCAGAGAAGAAAAAATATACCGGCCATAATAAGGTATAAGTACATAAAGCTTTTTGAAGTATTACATAGTTAAATAAATTTAAATAGGCTATAATGGGATATGATTACATAGACTTTAGTAATTCATAGACCAGGGTTTAAATCGGTAATTGGTATTTAGATTAGGTATAATTTTAACAAGTTTCCAAAGTTTAAAATTTATTATGCCATAATGTTGTAAAAATAAAGATATAGTAATAGGGTATAATTCAAAAGGTTTCAATAAGCCAGAATTAAATCGGGCTGAACGACATAACTTTATTTCATATAAGCATGTTTAAATCATCTTTATCCCAACATTATGAAAATAAGTAAATTTAAATATTGTAGAATTAAATGCACCATCAAATGGTATGATTCGAAGAGCCTTAATAAGCTAAAATTAAATCAATTTTGATTACATACTTTAATTTCAATTTCAACATATTTAAATAAGCTATATGTGGACATTATAAAATCAAATAGGGCAAAATATTATATTATTAGATATTAGTAGGGGAATATTATTAAATAGCCAAAATAGGCCATAATCAAACAGAGTATAGTGAAATAGGTTAGATGTAAGTAAGGCACAATTAATTGACTATGTTATTAAACATGGGGCAGACTTAGATACACTTTATTGTGGCATTCGATCACTATAAAACAAGTTTGAGTATACCAAATCAGAATGTTATTTCCTTTGCCAAAGGTACCCACATAGAAAAGACAATCTGCCTCTGCCAAGACTTCCCCCCAAAAAAAGCAATATTTCCTCGACAAGTATGATGCCATATCAGCATGCTACGAGTATTTACTTTGCCAGAGATCTCCATATAGAAAGCATTTTTCTACCAAGATTTTGGATTATAAAAACTTTTAGCAGTGAAAACATAAAAAGAATACCAATTTCAAGGGAAACAACATTATTGACTGTAACACATACCATGCAGTCTGCAGCGCATGCAAGATTTACTTAACTATGCACATTGCTCAATATGAAAAATAGTGCACAATCACAATAATACTTGAATACAAGTTGTGAAGCCAATGTATTTCGGCTTCATATTTTTGAGAAACAAAGCATTTCTTAATCATAGTAAATAGTATATTATAGTTGTGTCCCTTCTATACAATATCATCATGGAAAACAATGACATCTATAGAAATCTCTTTTGGACAGGTGCATAGCGATATAGCAGTTTATTTCATTGGGGTCGATTGTATGAAAACACTAATAAAGAAAATGTATAGAAACTTGCACAATAGTTGTCCCTGCAGTACCTGCCTTTATTGTGTACAATTATGTACATATATATCCTCATAACTAGGGGAACATATTTTCTTTCTCATAGGCAATATCATCAAGTTACATAGTTAATATATTTGAATACCTCAGTACATGAAAAAACGCAATTACTTTTGTTAGATAAAATTTTTTTAACATCTCTAATAAAGTCAAAATCTTTCTTAACATTAAAATTATCCATCTAAAACATGAAAAAAACGCACTCCCACAGTCCCCAGCTCTCATTAATTACTAACCATTACTAACCATTACTAACCTTACAAAGCGATACTAACCATTACTAAGCACTTTTAACCTTATCAATCCCTATTATTAATCCCATGTGATTACTACAATCCTTGCGGACTGATGGAGGCTTCGAGCTTCCCGCTCGGCACCTGCAAGGCTTCCCTGACTTCTTTCAACTTGGCCAAGGCCTCGCCAGGGTGTCGCCGGCAGAACTATGTGGATACGCCGGCCGTGTGGGTAGATGTGCAACTGTATATATTTCCATACCAAGAAATGCCAGGAAATAGATATGCATATGAATATATCCAGAATTTTTCATAGTTGCAAATAACAAATGAATACATGCCAACATTTTAACCACCATGAAGAAAACATGTACAAGTGCATCATGTCACAAGGTTTCCCTTGTAGCGGCTTGGTTGCTGACCTAAGCAGGTCATCTTCAATGAAGTCCACTGCTGCACCCCCTGACAACATTTCAGGACAATCAGGTAGGAATGGCCTGGTAGGTTCCAAACGACAAACAAACAGCGTGTAGTACTTGCCCCCAAGCCATAGCCATTAAGAACACGACCGTGATGAGCCGCTATGAAGAATTACTAACACAAAACATGCCATTAAAGATCAGTAATCATTGCTAATCACCGAGCTCTTGATAATCCCACACTATTCTTTTAGGGTTCAACAACCTGGAAGCTCCACATTTGCTGCTGGTTCTGAAATGGTTACATGGTTTTAATTTTAGACTATTCTATTGAAATATCAACAGGTGCTGGTCCGACTGTGACTTGTGTTGGGCCAGCTGGTAGGTTCCCACCCAAGCCACTCGCGTTCCTTTTCTGGTTCATTTGATGGAGACTGATGATCTCATTACCGCATGTTTTTTTGGGTTTACTATGAGGGCACCGCATGGTACGTCTCAATCATTTGTTTGAAGAGGGTGATATGGAGGGTTACATGATGAGTTTTATTTCTTCAGAAATTGTAAACTATTCATTTTGAAGTAGCCCTACGTTTATCAGACCATGGTAATGGTACGATAAAGACCAGTCACTCAAAAGTCTTCGTGGGCATGACGAACATGATGCATGGTTATAGGACAATTGTTGTGAATGTCAAACAGAGAAAACGGAGGGATATGGTGGCTTCTCAAAATAGGGGACCCCCCATATCATCTAATATTGATCGTCTACAGTAATAAACCATCCATATACTGAGAATCCCGCGCGCATGCAATAAACAGTTGGTAATGCCTAATGGTGAAAGAATTCCTTAGCAGCCAGGTCTTGACCATGCATCCTGCCATCAGAGTAGTGGAATTCCTGACTCCGTACCAGGATCGTGAGCTCACGGTCTCAGGCCATCGAGATCGTAGCTGGTCGTCCGGGGTGGTGTTTTGGCAAGGTTGTTGTGACGGTTGCTGTAGCTACGCTCGGATATGCAAAACCACATGCGCCCAAACACCCATGTATATGTAGCGTACATACTGCTATAGCCTATGCGGCTAGGGTGAAAAAGAAATTGCTTGTGCTGCGCTAGCTTAACGGATTAGACTACTGCTTGGGCATCACAACCGTAAAGTGGTTGAAGCCTGAAAATACAGGATTTGCGTCCCTAGTTCACAACTAGCAACGAAGCATGCTTATAGAAGTTGTTGGGGTCATCAGCCACCTGATATGGCTTTAAATGTTTTAATAGAAATTATGGTCATTTCCCAGTAACAAGCCCAGCTGCACACCCAAGGATGGCAACTGGCCAATTTTGGACCAAATAACAAATAGGTAGGGGAACTTTCCAACTATACGAATCTGCAGATTTAGTGGATGTGAACAAATGGGGCGCAGGGCGCTGACCCACAACCATATAGAAGGCACAAAGGCCAGGGGAGATTTTGGGTCATTATGGCTGTCTTTGGCAAGCATGGATGTGGCGCAATTTTTCGTGAAATTTGATTGACATTGTCAGGCGACCAGCCACCATCACCTGGAGGTCGAGGTCCATGGCCCGTCTCATGGTCCGCAACACGGGTTGTGGGTGTGGTGTCAGGGGTTGGGTTACTGAGTGGTTGATGGTTGGTGCTCTCTACATATGTGATAGTTTCCTGGCATGTTCCATATGTTTTGTATTATCAGGATTGAATGGTGGCTCGTAGCTGAAAGCTTGTTGGTTGGGAGGGGCCCGGGGGGCCATATTAAGCTCCACGGCCCAAATTGCAATCGCAATTTGCCTTACAAGTGCCTCAGGTTGGTTAATCAAGCTATTTAATGGTCTTGCTTTGAGGAGGTTTTCCTGGCGGGTTGCTTGGGTCATGCCTTGGAAACCAAAAACGCTAATGCTTGGTCATGGTCAGTGATCAATGATGAGAATCAGCATAAAACCGGATACCCTACTTGGAAGTTCCAGCGCGGGAAGTTTGACGATCCCACAATCGGCGGCAAAAGTGATGCAATGCTGACCCATCATTTGCTTTTAGGGGAACATCTGTGTGGTTTGCGCTGGTAGGCTCTATGTCTAGTAGTGATGTGCAACCTCGAGCCGTGATTGCCGCAGATGTTGATTGCTGGCTTTTACCAACCAGATTGGCAAACAATAGCAGCCAACAAGAGGGGTATGATGAGAGCTGTTACCGCAACATGCCTCACAATCATCATTACAAGTTAAGAAGGCTGTCAACAGCCAACAAGAAATGACCCCGGTACAGCTCCCCATCTCTTGGGCAACAAATGTGACAGTGACACGGCCTCCCGTCTTGGGTTTTGATCGTGACCGTGCAACCAATAACCATTAACACTCCTTCAGTCTTCGTCATTAAAACACTACAATCCATAACATCCATCCACCATCCGCATGCCATCAACAAGTATACGAAAGTTGCTTATTTTGATTGCTACGACGCGTCAACGGTCTTCAATGATGCTTAAATATGCTCCTAGTCATCCCGTGATCCTTAGCTGCGCGCTGTGCTATTCACTGATCTGCCGGAAGTGATTCTCAGAGGTGATCTCTGAGACCACCAGATATGCGGCTCAGCATGAGAAATAACGACAATATACCAGCAAGTAACAAAGCGCAATGGATAGCCAATGATAGCCATTACTACCGGCCAACAGCTGCATAATTAGCCCACGATTAGCCACAGTCATTTGTTTTAATTTTGGCGCAACCACGAATCTCAGGCAACTGTTTGTTTATAGCTGTTGGGCAGCCAGAGTCAATGAACCAAAAAACTAGATTTTGGTACTTTTATAACCCAATTTGACAACTAATAGTCCTGAAAATTGTTGATTACTGGTTCTTATCACTTGTGCATATCATATATTAAACAATGCGAGTGGAAGTGCAATCACACGCACACGCGTAGGAACGAATGAGCATTCTCACTGTCAACTACCGTATTGCCGCGCTGCTGCGCTTTGCATGGGGCCGGAGAGGAAGTTGAAAAGCGTACAAGTACCCGAAGACCCTTGGATGATTGGGGGCGCCTCTATTTTGAAAAACCCCACGTTTTCACAATCAACCCTTATCAGCGCCAAGGTCTCAATAAACCCAGCGCTTGCCTGCCAACCTGGCATAGTAACCGGCGCCAACCCCTGTCCGTTATTAAGCATTTATTTAGACCGGTTTGTCAAACTACAACCAATCCACCTGACGTGAACCAAGATGCGCCCCAACCAACGATCCCCGAGGGCCTGGACGAGACGGTCCAAGCACCGTGCCAGCAACAGTGCGATGGTGGAGTTGGAGCTGATGGGGTTAAGGGCGATGCTAGGCTTGGTTCATATATATTCATTTTTGTTTTAAAAAAATATATTTTTTTCCTCAAGCATCTAGAAGCTCGGTGCTGCGGCTATGCAAAAAATAAATTCTATGGTGCTACAACCTCATCCTGCAAAATCCTGGCCAATGTGATACAGCTGGAAACTAGTGAGAGGCTAATGAAAGACAAGCGGGAGACAAGTGAAGGAAAGCATGCGACCAACCGCACCCACAACTGGAAACTAGTGGGAGACTAATGAAAGACAAGTTGGAGACAAGTGAAGGAAAGCATGCGACCAACCGCGCCCACAGCTGGAAACTAGTGGGAGACAAATGAAAGACAAATGGGAGACAAGCAAAGAAAATCATGCGACCAACCGCACCCACAACTGGAAACTAGTAGGAGACACATGCAGGACAAGTGGGAGACAAATGAAAGACAAATGGGAGACACGTAAAGAAAATCATGCAACCAACCGCACCCAAAGCTGGAAACTAGTGGGAGACAAATGAAAGACAAGTGGGAGACAAGCATGCGACCAACCGTACCCACGGCTGGAAACTAGTGGGAGACAAATGAAAGACAAGTGGGAGACAAGTGAAGGAAAGCATGCGACCAACCGCACCCACAGCTGGAAACTAGCGGGAGGGAAATGAAAGACAGGAGACAAATGAAAGACAAGTGGGAGACAATGACAAGTGAAGGAAAGCATGCGACCAACCGCGCCCACAGCTGGAAACTAGTGGGAGACAAATGAACGACAAATGGGAGACAAGCGAAGGAAAGCATGCGGCCAACCGCGCCCACAGCTGGAAACTAGTGGGAGACAAATGAACGACAAATGGGAGACAAGCGAAGGAAAGCATGCGGCCAACCGCGCCCACAGCTGGAAACTAGTGGGAGACAAATGAACGACAAATGGGAGACAAGCGAAGGAAAGCATGCGGCCAACCGCGCCCACAGCTGGAAACTAGTGGGAGACAAATGAACGACAAATGGGAGACAAGCGAAGGAAAGCATGCGGCCAACCGCGCCCACAGCTGGAAACTAGTGGGAGACAAATGAACGACAAATGGGAGACAAGCGAAGGAAAGCATGCGGCCAACCGCGCCCACAGCTGGAAACTAGTGGGAGACAAATGAACGACAAATGGGAGACAAGCGAAGGAAAGCATGCGGCCAACCGCGCCCACAGCTGGAAACTAGTGGGAGACAAATGAACGACAAATGGGAGACAAGCGAAGGAAAGCATGCGGCCAACCGCGCCCACAGCTGGAAACTAGTGGGAGACAAATGAACGACAAATGGGAGACAAGCGAAGGAAAGCATGCGGCCAACCGCGCCCACAGCTGGAAACTAGTGGGAGACAAATGAACGACAAATGGGAGACAAGCGAAGGAAAGCATGCGGCCAACCGCGCCCACAGCTGGAAACTAGTGGGAGACAAATGAACGACAAATGGGAGACAAGCGAAGGAAAGCATGCGGCCAACCGCGCCCACAGCTGGAAACTAGCGGGAGGGAAATGAAAGACAGGAGACAAATGAAAGACAAATGGGAGACAAGTGAAGGAAAGCATGCGAGCAACCGCACCCAGAGGACGCAAGCCCCGAGACACAGGGAGACAAGTGAAGGAAAGCATGCGACCAAACGCGCCCACAGCTGGAAACTAGTGGGAGACAAACGAAGGACAAATGGGAGACAAGTGAAGGAAAGCATGCGACCAACCGCGCCCACAGCTGGAAACCAGTGGGGGAGAAATGAAAGACAAATGGGAGACAAGTGAAGGAAAGCATGCGATCAACCGCACCCAGAGGACGCAAGCCCGGAGACACAGCCAGAACCATCCGACCAAGGCAAGCGACCCTTTTCAAAGGAGTAAGAACCCCATACAGGTAAACTTGTTTGGGGAATGAAGGACAAATGGGAGACAAGTACAGGAAATCATGCGGCCAAGTGGACCCAGCGTGGAAGAGAAATGGGAGACAAATGAAGGACAAATGGGAGACAAATGGGAGACAAATGAAGGAAATCATGCGACCAAGTGGACCCAGAGTGGGGATTGAAAGGGGAGACAAATGAAGGACAAATGGGAGACAAGTACAGGAAATCATGCGGCCAAGTGGACCCAGCGTGGAAGAGAAATGGAAGACAAATGAAGGACAAATTGGAGACAAATGGGAAACAAATGAAGGAAATCATGCGACCAAGTGGACCCAGAGTGGGAGAGAAAGGGAAGACAAATGAAGGACAAATGAAGGACAAATGGGAGACAAATGGGAGACAAATGGGACACAAGTACAGGAAATCATGCGGCCAAGTGGACCCAGAGTGGGAGAGAAAGGGGAGACAAATGAAGGACAAATGGGAGACAAATGGGACAAATGTGAAGGAAATCATGCGGCCAAGTGGACCCAGAGTGGGAGAGAAAGGGGAGACAAATGAAGGACAAATGGGAGACAAATGGGAGACAAGTACAGGAAATCATGCGACCAAGTGGCCCCAGAGTGAGGATTGGAAGGGGAGACAAATGAAGGACAAATGGGAGACAAATGGGAGACAAATGAAGGAAATCATGCGACCAAGTGGACCCAGAGTCGAAATTGAAAGGGGAGACAAATGAAGGACAAATGGGAGACAAGTACAGGAAATCATGCGGCCAAGTGGACCCAGAGCGGGAGACAAATGAAGGGCAAATGGGAGACAAGTAAGAGGCAAAATCATGCGGCCAAAGGAACCCAGAGTGGGCCAGAAAAGGGAGACAAATGAAGGACAAATGGGAGACAAGTACAGGAAATCATGCGGCCAAGTGGACCCAGAGCGGGAGGCAAATGAAGGGCAAATGGGAGACAAGTACAGGAAATCATGCGGCCAAGTGGACCCAGAGCGGGAGGCAAATGAAGGGCAAATGGGAGACAAGTACAGGAAATCATGCGGCCAAGTGGACCCAGAGCGGGAGGCAAATGAAGGGCAAATGGGAGACAAGTACAGGAAATCATGCGGCCAAGTGGACCCAGAGCGGGAGGCAAATGAAGGGCAAATGGGAGACAAGTACAGGAAATCATGCGGCCAAGTGGACCCAGAGCGGGAGGCAAATGAAGGGCAAATGGGAGACAAGTACAGGAAATCATGCGGCCAAGTGGACCCAGAGCGGGAGGCAAATGAAGGGCAAATGGGAGACAAGTACAGGAAATCATGCGGCCAAGTGGACCCAGAGCGGGAGGCAAATGAAGGGCAAATGGGAGACAAGTACAGGAAATCATGCGGCCAAGTGGACCCAGAGCGGGAGGCAAATGAAGGGCAAATGGAATCATGCGACCAAAGGGATCCAGAGTGGGAGACAAATGAAGGGCAAATGGAATCATGCGACCAAAGCGACCCAGAGTGGGAGGCAAATGAAAAGCAAATGGGAGACAAGTAAGAGGCAAAATCTTAAAGACGGTTTGTAGACGGTTGAATTATTTGACCACCAATATGCTTCAAGATGGTTCATGATGAGTGACTTATGGGTACTCTGGTCGGCTCTTCATGTTTGTTGGGGCATAGGCGACTTAATTCAAACGTCAGGTCTGTGTCCTTTTTAAGTACATGGTGTTAATAAGGGTAGCGGGTAACCTCCCTCTTCAATAATACGCATGACAAAATTGGACATAGTAGAATTTGAGACTCCATTACATGAGATCAATTTGAGACCCTGACTCCAGCCAGTCAAATCTTGATCACATTGGATAAACTACTGCTTGATCCAACAGGTGCATGGTTGGATCCACCAGTAGCGACGGCCGTCCAGCACGGAAACAATCGTGATTCTGGTCTGTGACCTTCCACATCTGACAAGATAAACACCATGAACCTCCCAGGAGGCCGTACTCCGCTTTGGCGGATCCCCAAACCTCCATGAAGCCCTGGATGCAGCTTCTGGATACCAACAGTGTCAAGCCAAAACTAACCAAAGAAGCCCTGAAGGGCCTACTTCGCGGCCCAGCGCTGTGAACCGGTTACTTTGCTGGTTGCTTGTTACATCAGGTGGGACTTGTTCCTGTCCTGTTCCTTTACAAAGTTTTGCTCCTCTTAGGTGGATGATCTTCAAGAGCAGTTGCGGGATGCTCAGCGGAGGCACGCCGACTTTGAGCAGGGAGCCATTGGGAGATGTTCAGCCATATTGCCCCTTTCAGTGGTTGCCACCAGGATGCTACTAACCATAACAGGGTGGGGATCACAGTGTGGGGATGTCACCAGAGTCAAATGTGGCGGTAGGTGAGGTCACACTGTGACCCAAATAGTAGTGGAGTTATTGGGATGTTCATGTCCCACCTGATGGCAGTGAATTGTTTTTCGTAAGTTCCCAAGATTGGAGAGACATGGTTAACAAGCCCGTGCATGAACAAGCCTAGAAAACATCAAACTTATTTTGCGTTTGGTTGCTGAAGAAATGGTTGAAACATGGTTGAATCGTAGTTGGCTGATGGTAGGTTGATGGTTAAAGCGAAACAAATGTAGAAAGAAATACGTAGTTTAAAATTGATGTGCCCAAGACTCAAACAAAAAGTGTCTAGAACCTTGTGCGCTTTGCGCAGTGAATGACAGCCCAATTTTTGCATGAGCATCCCAAGGGCTTAATAAATGTTGAATTCATATGCATTGAACCGCTATCAATCATGAAACCAATCGCACTTGTTTCAATATTTAATTCCATGTACATATCCAACGACTAATCATCATGAATGATTATAAATCACCCTTACTCCTAATTAATCACTATGCAATACATTCTATATTACTGCAATGACTACAAACGGTTCATCTCGTTGATCTGATTGGCCTGGCATTCACCGTATCGATGCGGTGGCGCAGCACATTATTCCTTCTGCAAGGCCTCTTGGTTGAGGCGTGCCTTGGTTGGTTGGTTTTGCTGCAGGTCGTGGTACCCCCATATTGGTCCTAGAACTCAGGTAGCTGATGGCCAATGATGGTTAATAGAGAATGATAAACAATGGTCTATATTGATTGGCAATGATTAATTTCAAGCACATATTGACCCACTTGTTTGATCGAAAATATGCCACGGAGTTCATTGGCAAATCATTGTTGGTGTTGAAAGTCTCCAGCGCTACAAACATGGGCTGCTCACCGCCAAGCAATGATTTTGCCCAACACTGACAGTCAATAAGCATCGCGGATTCAATCATAGTCATCTAGAACATCAGATATTCACCTTTAAATGGCTGCCCACCCTATTAACTGGCTAATCATAAACACCTTCAGTGCTGAGTGGTTGCGGCCATGTGAGACCGCTACCGGGATAGGTGCAACTTCGGCATACTCCAATTTTTTTTTCGTATTTGTTTGCGCCTAAAACCGCTCGTGGGACCTATTATTCGGCAATGGCGGTGCTGGAGGAGGATGCTTAAATGACTTAAAGAATTTGTACATCAGGAATGGTCCATCATGTTCAAAATGCTTTCCACCAGAATTTCCACCACCAAAGTGTTTTGGCATCCCTGCAAACCTCAGGTTACAAATGGTAACAAAGAAGCAAGGAAAAACTATATGGTTGGATTGCCTGCCAGAAAGTTCTCAACAATGGCAATAATCAAAAACTTCATATATCAGCGCATGTTTGCAATGTAACACGACAGTTGTACTTGTTGTTTTTTGTTAAGTAGCTTCACCGTTCACTCATTGGCTTCAGTATGATCACGTTGTTCCAAAGCCGCTTGTTTTGAACAAGCTGTGCGGGGAGTCCAGTTGAAAGACCATCCCCAAGCGTGCCCATCTCACCGCTTGTGAATCCAAGAAACTTGATCATTCCAGGGCCTGGGCGGCCGAAGGGTTGGTTTGGCTCTGTATTTTCATGTTATTTCAATGACGGAACCCAGATCCAGTTCCAGATGGGGCTGGCGCAGGTGGAGAAGGTAGCTGGCGATGGGGCTTGCTGCGTTCATGGCCATGATGGCGTGGCTGTGCATATCGATGTGGCCGAGCTCATGGAGGCCCGGAGTATCGAGGGAACCAGCGTGCCTGTTGATGACTGGTTGAATGTTTGTTCTGCGTGTTCTTGCAGATTCACGTGTTTATTCTGCGTGGTCAACATGGGCGCCAGGGGCAGTGCCCCATCAGGCTGCTGTAACGATGCGTAACTGGCGTCAGAGGGGGGCCCAGTGGCCCTGCAAGAAGAGAACAGATAATGGGCACCTATAGCAAAACATCACTAACCAACAAAAAACGCGGCGAATCAATATTAATGGCTTAACTTCACAAATGCCCCCTGGCTTGGCCATCTAAATCATCGTTTCAAAGCTGGCAAATGACCAGCTGCTCATGGTTTATCAGTATGATGCCTGGTCATCAAAATGATTTGTTTTGTTGTGCTGGACAACATGAAAAAAACATCCGTGCAAAAAACAGCCAACAAAAGTCACCAGACAAAAGCACAGAACATCAGACAATTAACGACAGACATAAAAATCAACAGACAAGAAACGCCAGATAAGAATTTCGCCAGAAAAAATCCCAGACAACAAACGCCAGACAAAATAGCCCCAGACAAAAATCACCAGACGAGAAAACACCGAACAAAAAACACATTAAAAGAGCAGACAAAACAATCATCAAACAAAAGTCAGCCAGGAAAAAAACACCCGACAAAAGTCACCAGAAAAAAGTCAGCAGGCAAACGCTTATCGGACAAAAAACTTCAGGGACAAAGGGTAAGAAAAACAAGTTTGGGCGCGGAACTCGGCGCAGCCCCAAACCCACCTACCGGCACTTGCTGGCTTCGAAATTTATAGGCACCGGTCGGCTGTTTTTTTTTCACTATGGGCATTTAATTCTCGAAATTTGACTACTTGTGGAAACCCTGTTTATCATGAATAGGCATTATTAACAAATCTTGACAGTCCTGGGCTATTGCCAAAATTGACCGTCAACCAGCCATTCTGCATTGCAATGCCTCCCACCAGCACTGCTCATCCCTTTTTCGCTTGAAACTACCGGATGCCAATTCAGGCCGGCGTTGCAACCACAAGGTTCAGATCACGGGAATATTGATTATCATGATAGTGGCTGCTCATGGTTGCTGGAGGTAGTGGATGGTTGTTGCTTATTGACAGTGATGACATGATAGCATTCGCATCACGATAATCGTGAAAATGGTAGCGATGAGAATAATCATCAGTAGTGGAGCCAGCACTGATGGCATACCTTGGTGGCCATTGGGGTTGATCAGGCAGTCAACCGCTGATTGAACATAGGGGATGAAAACAAAGATGATGGTTCATCGGCTAGACACTCGGTTAGTTTCTTTGCCCGCCGGCATCATAAGCTTTCAGAAGGATTCCCTAAGTGTTACAGATTGCATGATGTTTTTGATGCCATTCCGAGTCTTCTGGTGGCCACGGCATGTGTACGAAACAGCGGCGTACCACTCCTTCGTTTTGGAAGCTTGCTGCCGAAGCAACACCAATGAAGAAGGAATGGAGTGGCGTATGGGAATCCGAACCTTCCTGTTGGTGCACCAGTGGGACCTGCCATGACTAGTTTTTGTATCAACCAAATTCACTGTTCTTCAGTGCAGTTCGGATGTCCCAAACACCAATCCCAGTTTTACCGGCGCAGCCTGCGGGCCAAAAGGGCCCATGACCGTCGCAGCGACGGAGCTGCAGTCGAAAACGCACGCGCCAGGTGTCCGTGTACGTTGCCGAGCAACTGAAAATGATAACTTCGTGACCACAAACACAATTATGTGGAGGCCCAATGTATCCCTACATGGCATGAATGGGTTTATGTCCAAAGAAAGGTTGTTGCTTGTGGAAGGATTCACATGCGGACAAGTTCTCAGCACCCTTTGCCAAAAGCCGTGGCATTGCCATCTCGGGCTGGGCCCAGAGAGACGTTCGAGGTATCCCCAGAGATTGCTTCTGCCCAACGGATTTGGTCAGATTACTTCCACCATCCCCTGGGTAAAGTGTTTTGTGTTTGGAACCATTTGGGCGCGTTGGCTATAGTTAATATATGTTTTTGTGATACAATTTTACGTTACAACATTGTAAGACACCGTACATGCGTCAGAAGATGTGCTCTCCTTCACGATGGGTCCCCACATGTGGTAGTTCGTGGTACTGAACCCGAAGGGGGATGATTTTTTTTGAAACGTGGCCATTGGAAACAAGGAAGCAATCCTGGTTTGATTGTTAAAAGGGTTGCCATGGCTTAGTATAACCAAATAAATTTGATGGCGCCATTCGCGTTCTATTTTTCTGCCAACAATGCCAATAAATCCAAGACCGTAGACTGGAAATTAAACCAGTTTCATTGATATAGTAACCATTGGTTCTAGTCAGCCGTCCTTATTCAGCGATTGTGAACCAGCTGAGCACATCTTTAAATCAGCATGTTTGCTCAATCAGCAATTGTTAAACCATTTCAGTTTGTGAAACAGTCCGCAATCAGCAATCGTTAAACCATTTCACTGTGTGAAAGAAACATGAATCAGTTTGTGAAACCACTCGTTTCCATATGGTTGACAAGCTGGTTAAATAATCACCCAATTCATCTTTGGAGACCTCAGTTTGGCTCCACTGAGTTTCCATTTGAGGGTTTCTTAGAATGGGGCATCCCCCAAATCACCGAATCATCCAGCATTCCTTTTCCAAATCAAAGTAAACCAACCATAACTGGGGGGGTACCCCAAGCGTCCTGGCACCAGGATCTGGTCCTCAGCTCCCCCTGCGTTTCGAATCCCAAGGATTTGGCGCGCAGTGCTGCGGAGGCTCCGCGCATGGGCGGTTTAGCCCTGGTGAAGTCCGGGGACGAGGTGCTGAGGCGTGGAGCACGGCCGGGAGAGGCCGTGTCCCGGCTGGGGCCTTGGGGGTGCCCCAGCGAAGCATGGCGGTTTCATGGGTTGGCTCTTGGAGTATGTACGGTATATGTACGGTATATTTTTCAAAAATGTCAAAAGTTGGTTATTTGACTGTTTGAGGTTGTTATGTTGATTTTGAATGGATGTTATGGGGGTTCGACCTTGATGGACTCCTTATAGCTTCGTTGGCTCGTTCCGCCTGTGCCGCAGTTGTCGTGTCTCCATTTGTTGGTCGCTGCGCATGTCACCTGGCAGATGAGCCAGGCGTTTGGGCATCGTCAACGACTTCGACACTTCCACTGATTGGCTCTTGAGGCCGGGAATTTGCCTTTTTTCCATTGATGGATGATGTGGACCATAACAGTTCCATGATCAATGATGCTTCCGTGAATTGACGTTTCATAGTGGTTGGTCAGGATTGGTATTGATTGGTACTGACATTAGACAATTTTGATGATTCTTCAAAAACATGATGGTTGAAAATGGTTGGTAATAGGCGTGATGGTTTACCAACCATGGCTCAAATTATCATGGTCATACAAACGGTTGATAATAATGATGGTTGCATCACGATGGTTTTTCATCCATGGTTGTTCATGATGCATGGAAGATCCCGAGCCCTTCGTGGCCGATGATATTGCAGCTTCAGCTGCCGAGTCCGCAACACGGTGTTTGAAGCAGATGATCATCAACCCGCAGTTGGATGTTGAAAGGTATACTGGTTGGTCGTTTCAATCTTTTATGAACACATAGTTTGTTGACGCATATTCTTCATAGGGGTTGAAACCACCAACCAGTACATAACTGGTATCGCCATTACTCTCTTTCAAACCGACCTGGTTTCGTTGAAAATCCAGTGGTTACTGGCCCATAGACACCTATTTGAAGGCACGGTGATTGCTCACTCAACCAGGATCGCTGGCCAGAGGACAACCATGGCCAAAATACCATTCATCCTTATTAGCCAACCATAAAGGTCATAAAGTGTCGACCATTGAGGACCGATATTATCCTGCTTATAATTGAGGTTATCCCCTGTTATTCGTGGGTATTGCTGTTTAATTGCAAACCGTCGTCCACAATTCATTAGCCAGTACTTAACCATCAATTCATAGTCCGTTTGGTTGCCATCAATAGACACCATTATTAGCTACATTCCATTTTTACCATTAGTTATAGCCTCTATTCAGCCACATTCACCATTTTTGGGCTATCATCAGCCATTGATGAACTGGGCCATTCATTGCCCATAGTAACCCTTGTTAGCTCCATTGGCGGACCAGTGTTAGCCGTTAGCCATCAATAACAGATAATATGTCTATTACACATGCGGTGCCCGTTTGTTATTGATGGCTACTGTGCATGAAAATGGTATGTGGGTGTTTCTCAAAAATAGGGGTACTCCGAAATCATCCGATATTAATCATTTATAGTAATAATTTTTCCATTCTTGGGGTAACCCCATTTTTGAAAAGCACGACGTGAAACAGTAACACATAGAGTAACACATTCAGTAAAACACATTCAGTAAGACCAATAGCTTCCTACTGTTAAACACCATCAGGGGGGCCGGAACCAGTTCTGCAGGCTCTCGGCCCTTCACCTCTTCATCGCTGCAGTGGCTTTAGCAGCTCAGCCACAGGCGCGGCTGCAGCTGTTGCTGTTGCTCGTTTGGTTGCTGCTGGTTGTTGGGTGGTGGCTGGTAGTGATTGATTGTTTTTTGGTGTTTGTTGTTGGTTGGTTGTTGTTGTTGTTGTCGTTGTCGTTGTCGTTGTTGTCGTTGTCGTTGTCGTTGTCGTCGTTGTTGTCGTTGTTGTCGTTGTCGTTGTTGTTGTTGTTGTTGTTGTTGTTGTTGTCGTTGTCGTTGTCGTTGTCGTTGTCGTTGTCGTTGTCGTTGTCGTTGTTGTCGTTGTTGTTGTTGTTGTTGTTGTTGTTGTTGTTGTTGTTAGCGGCAATGGTGCTTGTGGCATGGCATGTTTGGCGATGCTGATTTGTTTTTAGGGTAAGCATCCATGAGTTTCCACGGCTCAGCCCAGTTGAAGTTTCTCCAATACATGTTGTTCGATTGTGTTTTTAAATTTTGTGTGTCCCGCCGCCGAAAACCGAATATTTTTGGTGAGATATGACCCGGCAAAATCACCAAGCCAAAGCCGATGCTGAAGTTGGTTCCAAATCCTACCTGATCAGCAGGCCGACCGGCCGTGCAAATTCTCTCGTCCCAGACCTATGCGGACTGGAAATGATTCGCCTCTCTGGGATGCCTCAGGACGAGCTGGACCAAGTTTCAAATGAGAAACTACACTTTGTCATTCACTACAAGTCGCTAAACATCATTAAACACTTTGTCATTCACTACAAGGTCTTTCAAGACGATGCTCGTCCCATGATCAAGAGCCTTTCCTTCGGGAAATGTTCATTTCCAGGCTCTGGCGTGCACAGTCGGGGATCCAGATTGATCTCAAGATTCCATTGGTCGCAATCATCCACCGCCGGGCCTCATCTCCTGCAGCTTGAAAGCGAATTTCGTTCACTACACATTTCCACTATACCCAGTTAATCCCTGCCTGCTACAGTAGTATGATTCTATTATTTTCTCCTGCAGTTAATCCCTGCTACACCTTCATAAGCCAACGTCCCATGAGTTTCCTATGCCGCTTTCGCCAGGTAGCCCAGCTTCCAGAGGTGAAAGAGGACTGAGATTTGCGGCCAAACGCGACTCATTGCCCGGGATGCTGCGGTGATCGTCGCAGTTGCTGATCTAGATATGGTCAATAAAGCGAATAAAGTTAGCCTGGAGCAGATAGAATGTCACCAGAACATCCTCAACAGGAAACGGGTTTTGATATTGAACGCAGGGGATATTCGATCTAAGCCAGGATGGTCAATATCAGCATGGGGTGCTTGTGAACGTGACTACTGTTAAATATTGACAACATGGCCACAAGATGGCACAACCGTTGAGACCTGATATTGACTCCTGCCTATACATGAATATTATAGACATGGTGAATATCTTCAAAATTGTGGGAGTTTGAACTTTGAACATCCCAGCATCTCCATAGGTGCTTTAGATGTGTGCTTCAAACGTGAACATCCTAGTCTTTGGTGCCTAATCGCTTCAGCTTTTTCAGTGATGTGAACAATAGCGCCACTGTTGAGTCCGGCTGGGCTACAGTTTTGAAGTTCGACGAACCGGGTTTCCATCAGTTTCCAACGAACTGGTGAGTAGTTTTCAACTACTCCTGTTTGAGCATCATTGCTTCACCTCCGATTTCAAAGCAGCCAACCATCTATTGTGTTGCCAAGCATTGTTGGCTGCTTAACGTTACTTTTGATGAGCCGTGCCGTACATTGACTCACCAGTAATGAGCATCACTCATTACTTCTTATCCATTCGCTAATCATTACTTACCTATTTCACCATTATTCAGCAATCTCTGCCTGACCATTCTGAACCACTTGTCTAACCATTATTAACCCATATTAACCATCATTGAAGAGTAGATTTCCGTATCAACCAGCTTACTCACCATCAACCTGTCAAGATTATGTATTCACCGTATTGCTTCAAGCAGGTTTATTGATTGATATTAAACCATGATCAGCCTTTACTAGCCAATACCAACCATTCTTAACCATCATAAACCATTACCCATCAACCAAATTATTTCACCAGCATTATATCCATCAATCATTATCAATCCATCCATACATTATGAACCATTATTAATGGTCATGACCCTTTAAAAAAGACATGAATGCTATGTTACTTCACTACCTGACCATTCTGAATCACCTGCTTATCCGTGAACGAATACCAACCACTATTAACCATTGTAAATTAACTGCTATGAGCCAACATTGACCATTATTACGCGTTATTCACCATCCCCATCAACCACACACAGGTCGTGATCCAAACGCTCATAAATGCCATATTAATTACTTCATTACTTAACCATTCTGAATCACTAGTTGAACCATTGTATTATCACTTACCCAATGTCAAGTAAAAGCATTTAACCACTACTAATGGTTAACCCTTCATTACAATAGTTTAACCATGATTAAGAGATAGATTAACCATTATCGATTAACCATTACTCCACATGAATTTCCAATTAACCACTATAGATAACCATTAACCAATTTCACCATTATAGGTTAACCATTAATTCACCATGATTAAGCGTTATGACTCACCATCTGAACCGCCTCCTTCACAGGTTGCACGGCGCACGGCGCCGCACCGAGGCCGTGATCCTGGAAGTGGCCTCGAAGCTTCCCATTGAGCGCGCGGAGCGCATCGCCAAGGCGCGGAGCCGCGGAGCGAAGTGCGCCGTTGCAATGGCGAGTGGTGGTGAATGGTGAAGAACCATGGCAGCGGATGGTGAACATGGTTCTTAACTATCACCATAGCTAGTAAGTAATGGTTAACCAAGCAGTGAATATCAGCTTATTAACCAACCGTTGCTAACCATGCTATGGTTATTAATGGATAATGAGTTGATAATGGTTGGTGAATCATAGCTAGTAATGGTTAACCAAGTAGTGAATGGTGAACAATTGTTCGTCCAATATTTTTTGAATAGATTAATAATGGTGAATGACGGATGGTTTATACATGCTTAAGCCAGCTCATTCATGAATTCTAGTTCACCACGATTAGCCATGGTTTAGAAGTGGTCAATCATGGTTGGATCATGGTTAATAGCGGCTGATCGTGGTGAACAGTGGCTAGTCATGATTTTGATAGTGGTTGATCATGATAGATAGTGGTTAACAGTTGTGAATAATGGTTTTTAGCCATTGAAGGTTGATAGTTGTTGCTAGTAAAGGGTCATGATGGTGTTAGAGGCTGGTACACTGATGGTTGCAACCAATTAATGTATATAGAAAAAAATACTACAAATATCCCCGAGTTATCGCGCATGTCCTCGCATTGTCCTAGAGGTTTCAAGGTGTGCCCTGGTGAGGCCGCATATGTGTAGGATCTTAGTTTTGCCATGGTTCTTTGAGTGCCTGTGTTCGTGCTAAAGGCGTCTTCCGCAATGCAAAGAAAATGATCATTGGATGTCTTGCCAGGTGTGGCAGGCGTGGCACCGCAAGTACAGGTACACTCGTCCTCCACGTGTGTTCCGCAATATTCATTGAACATCAAGTGATCGTCCGATGTCTTGCAAGTGTGACTTCATTTGGCAGGCGTGGCACTTTGAGAACATGTACTTGTGTTCCACATGTTTTCAAACGTCCTGCAAGTGTGACTTTGCGTGGCAAGCGCGATACTTGGAGTACACGCATTCGTTTTCCACATGTTTTCCGGAACGCAAACGGAACATTTGGTGATCATCAGAAGATCTAGTACACCGCGGTGCCTTGTCTTACGTTGTGGTGCGATCTTGTGCTTTGCAGTACTTTGTAGCACTTTGCAGTCCCTTGTAGTACCGCAAATCAACACAGCCCCAAACCAACCTCTGGGCATTTCCTGGTTTCGAAATTTACAGGCACCGGCTGTCTCTGCAGTATAGGTATTTCATGGTATGCCCCGGGTTTGCGTGGGTATTATTGGCTATGAACCATCAATGACCTATTAATCACCCTGGTGTCAATCGAATATCCCTAATGTCCAACGACCATCTACCTATTGAGACGGTCCAATATATTCCAATATTATTTTCGATTTTCTCCAGGATTACTTCTTCACTGAATATCCATACCCCATCGTCGCTTCACCATGGGAGCGGGCCACCTTGCCATGTCCAGGTCTTTGAACGGGCGGATGAAAACCACGATGGCGGCATCTCCCTTGAGGCATGGCGGCGATCAGCTGCCACGGTCATGGCAGGTCGGTGGAGTTGGTGCTCGAATCATTGGAATCCCGCGTGGTGGTTTCAAACATTGTTATTTTCCCCAGTGGTTTGCAAAGGTTGACTGATGGACTCAAATTTTCGGAGGGGCAGATTCCATCAACCAGAAATTGCTGAATCATTGGGACTGCTCAGTAATTGCAACGAATGCTTGGCAAAAGTCTTTCTTGGAGTTCCACAATGTTCTACGGCGGTTTTGGGGATGCTGCCAGTGACAAGGCGAACGGCAGATGATGCCAGTTCACAGCTCAAGCCGATGAAACGAACAGCGTGGTTGGTTGACCATTGGCCTCAGTCATTTGAAGTCGTGGTGTTACTACTATCATGGATAAAGTCGAAGAGTGGATCATTTGTGGAAGTTGGTTTGCCGCTATAAAGGGGATGGTAAATGAACCCACTTGACTTGTTTTACTGTGGCAGTAGCTAGTTATTGCAACTAACGCACCACTGTCAGAGGTTTCATTACTAAGGGCTATACGGTTATGGGTCAAAGCCAGGTACCTCTGGCGTAACATCATTAGCCATTGTTTTCTTTCTTCTTGCAGCTTATTATCCCTAAAAGATTGATGATGGTCAATATTGACCCATAACCAAATGACTATCAAGATCTGAGTTCCTGAGATGGTTGGGGTGCCCTTCTTCATACACAGCCCGGACGTTTCTGTGTGTGGCTCCTGCTTTGGTCATCGATGATCCGTTTCTTTTAATCAACCAGGCCCCTTGGGCCCACATTGATCTCTCTGGAGAGTTGTTACCCATGATGATCTTAATCATCATGAAGCAGGTTGATCAAGGATACCATCATTGGCCATCATCCATCCTCAGCGATCTTCAGCCATCGTCGGCCATCATCTATCATCATCTACCATCAACCATATGATGCCACCAGATGCCACTCCCCCGCAGCCACCAACCAAGCCTTGGAGATTGCAAGGAGCTCCAGCGGCTCTTCGCGAGCATGGGACTCAAGGACGGAGTGGCGGTGGAAGTCCGATGGCTCGGACGTTGGGGAAACCTATGGGTCCAATGGATGGTCGCAAGAATGTCGAGTGATTCTATGAGTCTATGATTGTTGATGCATCAGATGCCTGATACTCTGGCAGCCAAGCCAGGAGATGAGGCGATTCAGCGAATCGCTGCCGCTCCGAAGGTGGCAGTTTTTAGGATCCAACCAGATGCGTTCATCCAGGATGGTACCCCAAAATGGCAAATTTCATCAAATTTCCATAGATTTCCCTGTTACATTATGTTGCAGTTGTCATTTGTTTGGGGGGTTGGTTTGGGCCCCAGCTTGGTTTTTCCAAGCTGGCAAGGCGCACCAGCTTAAAGGTAGATTGATTCTGTCTATACGTGACGGGCTTAAATTGTAAACTGATGGTAGTCCAACTACTGTAGATATTTTGTTGGTCGTTTTTGGTTGCCATTCCCTATTCTTAAGCGCTCAATGGCGGGAAGAACCAGGATCCAAAGGACCTAAAACTTGCAAAAAACTGCGCCACATCGCAGGACAAAGCTCTTCAAAGCAAAGCTTTTGAGACGTCACTTGGCTTCACCGTGCAGCTACACCATCTACCAGCCACCTTTGGAGGTAGTTTTTGCGGTGGACAAATTTCTCCGCCTGAACGTTCAAGCTACCGTAGCTTTCGGCCAGAATTTCTTGATGTGCAGGAATTATTCATGGGCTTTAGCAGCAAGATTAATCAAGAGATGGATTTGTGAAGAGCAATAATTACATAACTTGGTGCTGGCAAAGCCCGCGAGCGAATCTTAGAAGTGATGCTCTGACGTGGGATGATCGTGACACAGGCTGTGACCAAGCTTGTTTTGAGGTCTGAACCTTGAGGTTCCTCAAAAACCACCTGAAGAGCGGTGCCGCTCCACGAAGAGAAAAATGTTGATCGAGAGCCACCATTATTCATCCATCAACCATTCTCAATCATCATTAGCCAACACTGAACCATCGGTTCTAAGCATCAATAGCGATTAATTGTCACCATTCTGAACTATTGCAGTGCCATCCAAGAAAGTAGAAGTGTACGAAAGTATCAGTTAAAGCAGTCTGAGCCAGTATGATGTAACCATTGACCATTATAAACTGTCAGTTAACGATGAATTATTACCAATCTGAACTTTGAAATATCAAATCATTCAGAGCTTTTGTGACCAGTCGGAATCAGAGCTGGTTGCCCACCGCCATTCACTGCTCGAGGCTGGACATCAATGGCGATGGCTTTTTGAGCTTTAGTGAGTTCGCGGCCGGCGTCCTGCCAGGGGCCCTGGGATGGACGGTGAATGTTGAATGATGAATAAGTAGTGGTTTCTGATGGTTTCGTAGTGGTTAATAACGGTTACTTAGGGCTAGTGATGATTAATTGATGGTTAATGATAGCTACTTATTGCTGAATGAGTGGTGAATTCAATGACGCTTATGCGATCATGAATCTTGGCGAGTTGTTGGTTATGTAGCTTGGTTGATGCTTAGTGACTGTGATGCGATGGTAAATCGTGGCACATTGATGGATATTAACTGATCGTTGTACAGTGGTTGGGACTGTAAGCTGAGGATTGATTGATGGTTCATAGGGTTCATATTGGCGAATGATAGTTAATCGATGGTTGATAATGCTTGCTAGTGGTTAACAATGGCTGGCATGTTTTCATGGAAGCCACAACCCACCCCCCCCTTACCCCCCTCCCCCTGCAGACTTAGGAATAGACAGGGATTAGACCCTTATTAGCGCGCTAATAAGCCTCTATTTTGGCAACCCTAAAAATAAGCTGGGAATAGTGAAAAAACACCAAAAAAGCTTATTCCCACTCTATTTTGGATTGGGAGCCTCCAAATGGATGAAGGGGAAAAAAACCTTATTCCCAGGTTGTTTTGTTGATAACGCACTAATGGTGGCTGTCCTTACCCGCTGAATTGTCATCCATATCCATTTGGTCCGGGCTCTCCCTCAACCATGAGATGTACTACGGGAATGTCGTAATGGTTTCCAAGCTAGCTTCTGATGATGGGGTGTATCAACATATTTATGTGATGCCATCGATCGTCGATCAAGTGGTCATTCCCACAGCCACAATTCAGTTGGATCCAGCGTTGAGAACTCACCAACCCGCCACGCGGTTCAAGCGTTCACCAGTGATCGTTTTTTCTCCTCGTTGCGCACGCTCTCTTGCTGACAGCGCCAGGAACCCCAGCAGCCAAGGGTTGTGTCCCATTCAATGACTCAACATGGCCAAGTGATAAATTCAAAGTATCATGTGCGTGTAACCTTTGCTGACGAAATCAGTATGTTCATTGAAAAGTATGTCAGCCTGGTTTGCTGATCCAATGGACTTCAGGTGGATGCTACCGAATGGAGGACGACAACGTGTTTGACAGAAAGTGTCCGGAACCCAAATCAGAAAATATTCAAGCGTATTGTCATCAAGCGACGAAATCATGACACTGGGATGGGATCAGGCAATGAATGAACAAACCTGACAGTAACAAATCCATGAAGCAAAATTCACCATCCAGTTTTGGTAACAACGATCCTAGATCAATTTGAGCAAAACCTGATTACTGACTGATGCTGAGGCCTTCTTCGAGTGGCTGGTGTGGACATCACTGCCTACGTCTCGAACGCGGTGCAAACTCAGTGGGTCACTTCCGAGGCGATCGACCAAAACACACACATATATTTTATATATATAGAATATATGTATTATATTTTATTAGACTTTTAGCTTTGGGGGATAAATGTTTCTGTCATAGCAATCCAAACCCACAACATCACAGGTTTTATTATGTTATTATGTTCTGTCACTTACTTCATCATTTCTTTGGCCTCAACGTTATTAATTATTGGGGAAAACCTACCGTATTTTCTAATATGGCAGTCCAATGATCCCTTAGGCAACACGCTTGTTCTTTCGAACACAGTCGCACGACAAATTAGTTGAGAGAGTTCGGGGAGTGGCTGAACACTTGAAAGAATACCACCGTATGCTTTGGCCGGGGTGTTCAGATGACTGTTTGATTTCAAAGATGGACAAGAAACGACGACATCAAATGGATCAAGAAGTTTGGCTGCGGGAACATACTTTGTCAACCTCAGCACTGACCTCTTTGATTTTTTACAGCATGAACTACAAGTACAGGAATCTGCAAGATCGAGCACATGCATGTTCTGGATTTCGGCATGTCATCAACCTTCTTGCCACAACCCTGGGTGGCTTTCGGCTGGAAATTGTTCCTTTTGGGAGCAATGACAATCAGCCACGGGATCTTCATGTTGACGTTGAAGGGAGGGTTGACGCATCTGGCTTTTGGACCGAGGCCTTCTATGTACGTAACGCAAGGCGTGCATGGGGACAGGACTTCAGAGATGAGGCAAAAACATGGTTGACTTCAGAACATGGGCTGGGAAGAGTGCACCTCACAGATTTGCTTTGTTTTGCTATGGATCCCCAACATTCAATGGGGCTCAGGGGCGCACTTAGCACGGAATTGAACAACATGATGACAGAGATAGCACGGCTATTGGATGATTCAGCGACACTCATGCAGCGTGATGTTACCCTGTTGAACTATGACCTCTTGCGGACAAAGAACAAACGCTCAACTTTCCGATCAGTGAAAACAATCTGGATCGAATCAGTCGCAAACCGACTTTGGAAACACGAGGAGTCATGCCCACTTGTCAGTACTTTTTTTTTAACCCTTTGTACTAATAAGCCCTTTTGGCGATTAAATTTCCGAAAGTCAATCATCGTCAGTGATTAATTGGTTGGGGTTTTATTAATTATCACTCATCGTGAATCAATTAATCTTTCGGATTCAGGGGCAATGACCAGCTTATGACAATGATGACTCAGGATCTCTTGATCACTGAAGCAATCCAGTCGATGCCCAAGAATGTGCGACCTTTTTTGCGGCCTGGGCGAGTGAGTCGCTTATCCATGGCCTGGGTCCCCAGTTGACACGAGTGGTCCATTTCGTTTCCAGACTGTTCAATATGCTGAAACCCGACATGACTGAACAACCAATGTTTTGTTTTAATGTGCAATAAATAAATGTTGATTGAATTCACCCATCTCTGAAGTCACTCAGTTTGTGTACTTCAGCGCGCTGATTGAAAAGCTCCACAAATGCGACACGATTCACGCCGGCTCCTAAGCCCCCCCAGCCAGTGTCAGTGCCCCAAGTTCAGTCAGTGGAGGTTTTGTCCACTCAGGTCAAATGATTTGATTGATGATGATGATGATGATGATGATGATGATGTAATGCAGGGCCTCAACACATGACATGTCATGTCAACCATTTCATTATCATTGAATAGCCACCAGCAGCATCGAAATCAGGTGTTTATGGATGCCTCAACTGTCGGCAAACATCCACGGGAAATCCTTTGGCTGTGGTCGCCGGAACTTCAGATTGGGGGCTGGGCCCCTCAACAAGTGCCAGTCTCAGGGGAGTGATTTGGTGGTTCATCATGTTCGCCATCGCCAAACACTTTGAATCTAATGTGTCAGCGCAACAATCGAAAAGTTAAAGTTTTAAAGAGTGCGCTAGCTAATTTTTTGTCAAGTAAAACTGAACTAACAGGTTTGACTTGTGGTCAATCATTGCATTGCAGCCACCCCAGTGATTTCACAGTCAGTCGCGAGCAATCTCACTCAAGTCGTCAAGTCTCAAGTTGCGAAACATCATCAGGATGTCAATTCTACTCTACTAAAAGTACGTTTCACAACTGATCCTAAGTCCTAGTGCAATAACTACCAGCACAGATACTATTGCAAACTTGCTCCTTCCATTCGTAGCTCTACTGTCTACAGCATCCGCGTCATGACTTTGAGCACGGAGACACTGGAGTCGGAACCTCTACCGTGGACGCAATCCTCTGAGCTCTCGGTGAGCTCGTCTCCGGAAGAGGAAACTGACTGCGGGGACCAGTCGCCGTTGTCAAAGTCAGAAATCATTGGTTTGATGCATTTGTAAATGAGAGCGTTGGAATACATCCAGAATCAGAATCGTCACATGTTGGATCCCCAAGCAATCAGCGTCCTGTGTCGGAGTGCCAGTAGTACACCTATTTGATATGAAATGTTGAATCAGGAACGATCTTATTTGATATGAAATGTTGAATAGGAATACGTCCTATTCTCTAAGGATGATGCATTGATTCCATTGGCAACATTGTATACACATACAAATTAATACTCACATGCTTGTGCGCTGTCCAGGACATGATCGGTGAAGGACGGTTGCAACAAGCAGCGCGATGCATTCAGCTAACCTGGAAGAAACTGGTGCACTGGCTAGGTGTTGAAGCTATCGAGGACTGACTTGTAAATTGTGAATGTTGCAATATGTGATGTGATGTGATGTTATATGATATGTTGAATAAACAATGAACAAATGACATGACCGCCACTGATATATATATGATTCATATTGTATCAGCTGTCCATAAAATGTTTCAATCAGATATGGTCATCAATCCGCACTCCGACAAACATACACAGATGCAGAGTCACTGCGCACTGGCGCCCCGTCATCTCCAAAATGCCTCAGTCGGAATCAGGAGTCTATGCTCACCAGTGTGACCTATACTTCATCGAGTTGCACTGGTTCCTATTCCGGTGAGATGGCCCTTGCAGCTGTGGAGAAAACCGTCAATGAGACTAGAGTCCTGGAAAACCCGATAAACTTCTACCCGCTTCGCTGCCATGATTCTTGACTTGAAGAAAATGACCATCGGTATTTGTTGATGGACTTACTTATTTACTTTCTTCATCATATCATTTAAAATTACAGACAGTACCTTCTTTTATTTATCAGATCAAACCTTTAATCAAACCAGAAATGGCCAACATCAAATCAGAAAATCAATGAACAAATCAAAAAACTAATCACCTTTATTTTAACACACCGCATCACATTCTCAATCGTAGCTATTTTCGTTGAACTCGCCCAGGAGATATCCAGAAAGTGCAGACAGCTCATCTTTGACCACATCCCCTGGTGCAACAACACTGCTGTTGGGTGGCGGCCCAAGCCGTGTATTCACGGTGATTTGACAGAAGTGGTTCCCGAGGGCTCATTCGATCCCAAATCGTCTTTCATGAAGCGTTTATATGACATCAATCGAGCTCCACTCGTTACCCATCAGTTTTGCCACACGCACAATCGGATGTGCAGTTTGGGAGTGACAGGGGGGCTTGTACCAGACTATGATCTCAGCGGGCTTCAGTCCGAATGGCAAATAGCGTCGCGAAGAAGGTGAAACATCAACTGTCTTTATGTCACATGCCAAATACCATTGCGCTTTGCAAACCCCGCTTTTGGTCATTGAGAATGTTCCGGACAGGGGTTCATTCAAAATTATGTCACAAAGTGGTTTCGGGATTCTTGTTTGACATGTATTTTGGCAAATTTGGATGACTAGATTTTAACATCATTCCATCCAAGATAATCCATTTATCAACCATCACGACAGGGTGATTATCACAATACTTGCTTACCAGTTCCTGCCCTCTGAATCCAAACGTTTGCAGGAGCTGTCCGTAGTCATGGTACACAAATTGTATGGGCGGCACTACAACATCAAGCAATTGTTCGTTTCTGCGGCAGATCAAGGACATGCAGGAGCAGCCCGGGACCGCACCTATCTCATTTTATCATTGAAGAATGTTGTCGAGGAAGTTGTTGACGTCGCCAGAATTTACCAGAGGTTGTCACACTACATCAGACAGAAAGTCCAAACACGACCAAGAGACTACTTGGTAACACCATTGGCTCCGCAAGTAGCAGATGCTCGCCATGTTGCCAGACTTCGCAAGAAACGGCTTCCAACGGTGGGGGGTTTGCTAAAATTCATTTCTTTAATAAAGGCTAAGTTGGTCCTCGGTTATTTTTCATCAAGGAACGCCAATCAATGTTCTTGTTCATCAAATTACTCAATAGTGAGGTTTTTCTAAGATCATGATTTGGTTCCTGCGCCATCTAGCCTAGGTGGAGACGGGAAAGAGGACCTGGAATGGAACACGGATTTCAGTCAAGAAGCTTTTGAACACACGTGAGGCCAAAGGGGTGAAGTATGCCATTGCTCGTTACAACAAGAAATTTGGAAGATCTGCCATGGTTGATGATGATCTTTTTGTATTCCTGGGAGATACGCCAAAGAATCGTTTGGTTTGGTCGGCAGTTTCAAGACGGTTGCCAACTTTCCGCCGGAATGGTGGCAAGATGTGGCATGTGAGGTCAGAGTCATGGATGACCCCAAGAGACAAATTGGCGTCGCTGGGATTTCCGGTAACGCAGGAAATTGCGATGTCCATGGGTGTTCCAGTAGTTGGTTGTGAGGACCATATGAGGACTTCTAGCGTGGCTGGAAACAGCTTTCACTTTTGCTCCGTCGCCTGTGTGCAGTTGGTGGTGCTGTGCTGTTACAGGATGCACGGCACTAGACCACAGCCACTGAGTGACAGTGACTAGACGACTACGGCGAAAGATTGGCTGGCCTTTGACAATTCAACATCAAGATGTTTTCCTGTGTCTAGTCAAAAAACAATTTGGGAATAATAAAACAGCTTATCATTACCAAAGGATGTCAGTTCAAATCAAAAATAGCATTATGGATTTGAATTATCGAATGAAAGATTCTTATCATTACTAATGACTAAAACAAACACAGACACCATTTCACAAACTGATTTTTTTGACTTGGATGCTGCAGCAAAACTCGGGGACAGCCATCGAAGTGAATGAATCAACTATGATTCCATTCACCAATTCACCAGAATCCGGCATTGTCAACGCACCGTAGGCACTGTCAGCCGCACTCAATTTCAAAACTGGCGCCAACCGCTCAGCTCATCGACGCCCACTGGATTCCTCACACATTCTTGGATAACCTTTGCACCATGGTCTCCAGGGGAATTGTTCTTGCGTCGGGGGAGCAGCTTTTGATTTGGGGAATTTTGTATGTCTTATTTTGTTTATGATGAATTATCTAATTTACTAGTACTGAATTGCTTTTTGTGACCATGCATTCCAGCTGCGTAAGCTTCCACGTCGCTGAACATTTCCACATTCCAGCCGTGCTCAAGCATACTGAGATTTCGCCTTTGTTCTTGATTCTTTGACCTGTGATTGCCATGGTGTCTCATTCCAAGATTCCCCCACCACCACCACCTGCTCCTCCCGCCCGGAGAGTCACAGGGAAGCAGGGGGACCGTGCGGCCAAGCGTCCTCCTCCTGGTCCATCCACCGTGAAACCTACTCACAGTATGTTGCCATCTTCGGAGTCTGATGACGATGATTTGTTACTGAACTGAATTGTTTCCGCAAGACCAGGTGCGTAAGTCAATTCGTGTCATTCGAGAACCCCATGAATTACTGACAAGTAAATTAATTCAAAACCAGTCAGTTTTAACGATGTTTTCAGTCACAACATCTCAAATGGAATCCATTCTCATTAGCAACGACCTAGGTTTCCTGGAGACGAGCCTCCGTCTATGGGCAAAGAAGAAGATTCCCGCAAGCGTGCTGTTGCTGCTCGGGCAAAGACAAAGGCAGCATCAAAGGCAGCCTCTGCTGGAAGGAGGAAGAAGAAGTCTGATAGTGGCGGGCCCCGCCGCATCATTACGGACACGTACTCTTCACAGGTTTTGGTGGAAGATTTCGTTGATCCTCGGTCAAGTCCTTCATTCAAGTAAGTTGATTTAGCAACACATAATACAGCAGTGTTTATTTTGCCACCAATTCTCAAATGATTCTTGGCTTTGGGTATTCGGATTCTGGCCGCACTGACTGATCCAAGTCCCAAGGATTGCCATCTGGTGGATTGGATCGAAGCGTGCGATGATGTTTGGGGGGCACGTGACGTTTGGCAGTCTGAAAGCCGGAACAAATTGCTGATGGGGGTCGCATTTTGCACTGGATGGCTGCCAAAAGATAACAAGATTTCGACACTTGGCAACACCGAGAAAATCGATTGAACATGATTGAACTTATATTGATTCATTGAATTGAAGGATTACTTGATTTACTCTTTAAATTCTTATCGGTAGCCAATAAAAATGTTCAACTGTGTGTGTTGTTGATATTAAAGATCGAAAGCGTTTGCAATATTTTGCAATCAGTTTCTTTTCAACAAACATGGTCACCTGGTCGGGACAGCAGCGGGGTTGGAATCTAAAGCAGAGTCGCTTTGCTCAGGGAATCCAAGTCTGAAGTGATGGCAGCGGCCGCGGCCCAGTACAAACGCCGGAATCGACCACTGGAAGTCACTGGATGGGGTCCTCAAGAGGTTGCGCGATACATGCGTTGGCAGTTGGCGGTGTTCAAGGCGGGGAACATCAAGCGTACCAAGATCGGAGGGTTTGCTTGGAACTTTCAGAGACTTGGACATCAACTTGGGAAATTTGATGGTTTTTGGGGATTCTTGGGTTATGATGTAAGGATTCTACAGGGACTGACCTGATTTTATTCGATTAGCAGGTTCATTTGTCAGTCGAGGGCCAAAGAGCAGTTCATTCTTTCATGTCGTCGTCGCATTAAATCATTATGTGAGTCTACTGTTATTGCTGTGGTTGGTATTGTTTTTTAATTTATTGCCTTTCCTGATCAGGAAGAAGAAGTCAGAGACTGGCGAACCTGCTCCATTGCCTCATGAAGTGGTTGCATTTGAGAAGAAGCGAGAGCAGGCAGCCAAAGCTGAGACCAGATCCGCTGTCAAGGGATCTCGTCACAAGGCAGAGACCGATGAATCTTCTGAGGATTCTTCAGATGGTGGTGCGCGCAAGAATGATGAGTCCATGACAGACGAAGGTGGCGAAGATGACTGCGAAAACTATGACCTGCAGGTGCTTGACTCGAGTTTATTTAATTGATCCACCAGACCAGTGGCAAAATAAAGCAACCAGTTCAGTTTCGATATTTGATTTTATGATTTGGAGTCTGGAGGGTTTGAATTCTCCAAGGTCAGTATTCCCAATGATGAATGTATCCAACCAGATTCCAAATGAAAGCCAATTGATCTTCTCAATTGAACCTGGAATCATTCATTTTAATGCTATAATTCCTAAAACGTCTCAATGTTGCGTGGGTCCATGTGGGCTCAATTAGACCCTTCAGGTTCCGAGCAAGAAGGACCCGTGCTGGTATTTGATTGAGATCGCTACCAAGAAGAAGGTCAACCTTGGTGATGACGCAGGCCCTTTCACCATCTACAGCCACGCAGGCAAAGCTGTTGTTGGCTGTGCTGATCGTGATGCTGGCGAGTATTGTGACAGCTACTTTACCCCTGAGCCTGCGAAGAAGAAGAAGAAAGGCCCGGACATGGACGACAACGCTAAGTCAAGTCGCCCAGCAGCTTTGAAAGGAATGGTTGCAGGCAGGGACCGCCATGGGTCTGGGACTTGATTGAACAAATGAAGCAGTTGATAAATGCTGTTGACTATCAGCACCGTAAAGATCTGAAAAATATATCTAGCGGGGTTCGATTTTAACAACATATTTTGTTTGCGTTCAATCATGAGTATATATTTATTTTGAATCCAGATTATGTCTTCTTTGCCCCCTTCAGGCTCTCCTGGCAAGACCGTCAAGAAGAAGCCAAGGGATGATGGTGAGAGTGAGAAACCCGCTCCTCCTGGTCCAGATTCGAAGACGGCAAAGTCGAAGGCTGACGATGACGACAAGTCTGATGATGCCGATGCTGATGAAATCAATTCAAATGTTGCTGGCTTTTCGGACGAATGCCCCGACGATGATCCCATTCCACCAGCCCTGGTGGTCTTGGATGATGGGAGGACTGTATTGATTGATCTTCAGTCAGGTCAACAACTGCTGCTCCCTGGCAAGTATGAATGGAAGCTCGAGGAAAAGGAGAAGGATGGCAAGACTGCTTGGGTCATTGACAATGTGGATGGGAAGTTTGCTTCGAGATACATTGACAAGTTGTTGGCCAGTTCTTCAAGGACTACCAAGGCTGGTACAGAGATCCCAGCTGAAAGAACGTCGTTGTCAGTTGCTCCAAAGATTGCTGTTACTCAAGTGGATGCGGTGGACAAGAAGGACCCGTCTGGCGGTGACGCATCCACATCCAAAGGCAGCTCGACTGACACCAAGGATCCTGCCACGGTCAAGGGCCAGGCAACCAAGGAGACCAACAGCACTGGTGAGATGGATGACAAGGGCAAGGCTGCAAAAGGGAAAACCGATTCTGCGGTGAAGACTAAGACGAAGACGACAGATGACATCACCAAGGGCAAGGTCGACAATGACAAAGGCAAGACCATGGTCGATGATGGCACGGTCAAGGACAAGGGCAAGGGCAAGCTCTCTGATGATGGCAAGGACAAGGGCACGCTCTCCGATGACGGCAAGAAAGGTGAGTCTGGTGAGGGTGCTGAGGCTGGTAGCGAGGAGAAACCTGTTGCTGAGGACATGGACTGTGACGATGACGACAAGAACTAGTTTTTCATGCGTCACAGTCACAGAGTAGCATCACCGGCTCTGTTTGGAATCCAAGAAATCTAGAAACAAATGAACACAACCCATTAGTTGTTTATCAACAGCAATGCTGATTAAAATCTCATACTCTATGTTGAGTTGAGGGATGATGTTGATTCACCAAAGAATGCTCCGTGTTCTATGTCAGCGTGGATGTGTGGCCTTTGTCTGTTGGGGGTTGGGAGAACTCTTAATCAATGCCCTGGACTAGACTTATGCCCACGTTACCCCTGAGCATTCTTATTCCTGCGCATTGATGCATTGATTTGATTCCACATGTGTGGCGTTTTTGTGCACTAATAGTTGCATCAGGTGAATCGAATTGTTGCTTCAGATTGTCCGCCCTGGCCCTGTTGTTTTCTTGTGTGCATGTTTGCTCGCATTATTTATTGCATCAGCATTGGTTGCCATCATTTGATCTGCTCTTGGATGGTTTGAATTTCTTTACCTACACCGAGATATTTCCCATGTATATACTCCCATTTTGAATCCAGATTCGACAAAATTGCGTCATTTTGCACTCCTGCAACTAAATAGCCTTATTCCCGGCTTATTCCCAGCTTATTTTTGAGGGTTCTTGTGATTCTTGCACTCCTGCAACTAAATAGCCTCATTCCCAGCTTATTCCCAGCTTATTCCCGGCTTATTCCCGGCTTATTCCCAGCTTATTTTTGAGGGTTTTGGTGATTTTTGCACTCCTGCAACTAAATAGCCTTATTCCCAGCTTATTCCCGGCTTATTCCCGGCTTATTCCCAGCTTATTTTTGGTGTGTTTTGGTGATTTTTGCACTCCTGCAACTAAATAGCCTTATTCCCAGCTTATTCCCAGCTTATTCCCGGCTTATTCCCGGCTTATTCCCAGCTTATTTTTGAGGGTTTTGGTGATTTTTGCACTCCTGCAACTAAATAGCCTTATTCCCAGCTTATTCCCGGCTTATTCCCAGCTTATTTTTGGTGTGTTTTGGTGATTTTTGCACTCCTGCAACTAAATAGCCTTATTCCCAGCTTATTCCCAGCTTATTCCCGGCTTATTCCCAGCTTATTCCCAGCTTATTTTTTGGTGTGTTTTGGTGATTTTGCACTCTTGCAGCTACACAGGCTTATTTGTTTCGTGTGTTTTGGTGATGTTTTCATTCCTGCACAGGCTTATCCATCCCCAACTTTCAAGTTGGAATGTTTGGATATGTTTTCTTCTCCCTGGTTGTGTGTCTACACCCGTCATTATTTATTATTGCTGGTTCCTTTTTGGATCCATTCCTTTGGTTGGCACTCCACTGCGCTTGTGCCATCTTGTTCCCATTGTGGTTTTTATTACTTCGGTGTTTTTGCTGGGGGTTGTTTTGTTTTGGTAATGTTTCAGTCTCATTGTTGCACTCTTTACGTCTGACATTCCCGAGGTAACCGGGAACTGTCCATTGTTGGTGTGGTTGTGCTTAATTTTAGTTCGCAATCCGACATTTTGGATATGTAGACTCTACTGTTACTTTGGCCTGCTTTCCGGTCGACCTTAGGCTTTGCAACATCTAACTGATCTAGATACAAAAAAATACGGGTCACACTTACTAATTAAGTACGTCATAATCGCTAGATTGAATGATCATCCTGATTTCGTCTATTGGTCTTTTCAACTGTGTACCATTGTTAATTATTATGTGGGATTAATAATGTTATTGAATTCGACAATTATTTATGATGATAGGTATGTTGAGATTTTTTGTTGGGTGGCATGGAAGTTACAACACCCTTTAAGTCCATAAGCCAATGATACTTTTTTGCAACAACTTTTGCGTGATTTCGTCTCACCATCCCTTATTACTGATCATTATTTGTTTTACTTGATCATGCTATTTATTGTTGTCAAATCATATCTTATTCACTGTGGCAAATGATGTGCCCGCAGCCCCGCAACGAAGCTGATGAACATTGGTTGGTCAATTCTGAGTCATTTGATCCACTGTAGTGAATGATTTGAATAGAATATGTTTTTCCATTGATACGGGCTTAAATGCACATTGACAGTTTTATCTTTGTCCAACCATTTTCATTCACTGAGTCCAAGTCTGTAATTTTGGTTGTTCGGGCCATCCGTACCAGTTACCCGCTGTAAGTTTCGTTGACACATCATTGTGATGATTTTTGTTTCTGTAACTACACTCTCTTTTGACCAACCACAATCTAATCAACCAACCTACCAACGGTAACCAGTTAAACCAACCAACCAACCACAACCAGCCAACCAGCCAACTTGCTATCTAGCTAACCAGCCAGCATGTGGGAAAGTAACCAACCAGCCAAGACTATGGATGAATCGACTGTGGAAGCTGAGTCTGAGCTCGGCATACTCGTGAAATGTGGAAACATTTGTGCACCGGAATTAATTATCCACTGTTTCAACATATGTTGGCATGTCAACCTAACCAAATCATGAATATGACTTGACCTGATCGGAGCCGGGATGCCAGTGACAGGGAACAGCATCGAGCCATCTTCCGGTCCTCGGTGCTCGCTTTTTCGAGTCTGATCAATCCGGTTTCTTCTTTTATCCGTCGGACTGCTTAGTCAGTCACTGCGAGATACACAACGGCAAATGTCCCAAACACAGGATCAAGTAACTATTATACTGAGCTGAGATTGGCAAGTGGTTCCGAAACAAGTCAAAGTTTTCACTCGTTCCGTTCTTGGTATTCCTAGACACCGGTTTGAATTGAATGGCAGGCACATCGTGACAGTGGCGCCCAATCCGCCATTGACTGATTGTGCTTTCGGACAAAAAATGCTGCTACATCACGTCCTTCCAATCCAAGTGCAGTTTATCAATGCTTCACTTGGCATGTTAAAATAGATAAGTATCTGATATGTCAGTGTGCAGTTTGGGGTCGGTGGCTCATGTTCTTCAACCACCTTGAATCCATTTAGCCATTTTCTGGTAAGAGGCACCGTGAACTCAGCCCGCGCTACTTAGATCAGCTCAGGATAGCTTTGCATCCAGCCATGTCCAGTCAGAGCTCTCTGTGTGGCAAGAATCCGACTCAGACTCAGGCATCGTCGAATGCTTCGTCCCACTCGCGGCCTGAAATTCGTCGTTTGCTGCACTTCAGCCCTGATGACATTCCCATGGACAGCCCTCCAGCAACCCCCAAGCCGACTGCCAAGGCCAAGGCGTTGTCAGTGTCATGGTGGGCCAGGGGCGAAACTACAGTGAGCCTTCATGGCAACAATGACAGTTCCGACTTCTCTGGTGAATCCAAATGTTCGAGTTCGTCTTTGAATTCGTTGGTTCAGAGCATGGCGGACCAGCTGTGCATCCGAGAGGTCAAAGTGACTGACTATTTCAAAAAGCAAAACAAGAACCCATCCAGTGGAAGTCGAGTCAAGAAGGCACATCTCAAATCGGAGGCTGCAAGCAAGAGTCAGAAAGCAAAGGACAACGAGGACACAAACGACGATGGATGTCTCAAGATTACCAACTTCTTTTCCAAGAGGTCCAAAAAGTGACCAGATTTGATTAGATTCCATGATGATGGATAGTCTGCAGGTTCGATGTTTGGGACAGGGTATTCCACTCAATGGGCTGGAACAAGTATTATGATTCTGATGATGATGCAATGACGTACCTAATCATTACTTAACCTCGAAATCATTTGATACTTACTTATCCATTGTAACACAATTTTCACAATCATTTGGCTGAATTCCGAATCGATCCCTGGTCCGACCAAACATCATTTATCAAGATCCTGCCACATTAGGGTGAATCGCAGTGTTGCTCTGGGGACGCGACGTGCCAAAGACAGCCCAGCCCAGAAACAGCAGAAGAGTGACTGAAAAGAGAGAAAAAAAATCAACGCTCATTCAGAATGTGGGCAGGGGAGCTTCTTTCACACTTGGTCCAACCAAATCAGGTCCATCCTGAAAACTACTGGCGCCAGGTACCCTGGGACCAAGCCTGGAAGATTGCATCTATTGATATTTCAAAATGTTTTGCCTCATTCTCATTTTCCAAGTACTCTGATGACGGCCGAGGTTCTACCATCCGTAATAACGAATTGTCGATTTCTAGACCCTTGCCCAGACATCTATTCAAATTCACGGGGTTCCAAACCATTGATCGATGCCGGTCCAGTCCAAGGTGCTTCCAAAGCTTCTGAGCGAGAAATTGGATGGCAGTGACGTTTTCAGGCACGTCGGGGCCTGGACCCACTTCAGTTGAACAACACATCAAAACTACAATTTTCGTTTGCGTCCCATCGCACGAGAATAGACTAATTTGACTTGAACCAATGCACTGTCAGCAATTTAGTATTACAGATTCCAATTCTGAATGTTCAGGCCCGTTATCGGAAAGAAAGATTCATCGTGCTTCTTTGTCGGGATGCTCAAGATCATGATTGGATGCTGATGCCTTATAATATAGAATATGTAAATCCTCAACACACATTCCATTAAAATTGCTGTGTGGCTTATATTTATCATCAATTTCATCCTGTGATGTCTCAGAATTGGAACTCTTATCGCCCGCCTGGTCCTTCAGAGTGTGCCACATTGCCCAGCCTGAGGCCATTCTCAAATTGTTGCAACACACTTTGCAGATGATGACTGGGAAGAGCCTGGACCATTTCATCCCGATGTGGTCTCGACCGACGCGTGATCATTTGAAGGGTGACAGCATGCTGGAAGCGGAACTTACTCCTGTGGATGATCCAAGTTGGGGATTGCTACGGGTGGCAACCTGGACCTAACAAGTTCACTTTGTGTGATTAGTTGATTAAAAAATGTGAGCTGTGATAATTTCGATTGATTTTATTAGAGCCATGGTTGACTATGGTTTTGAAATGGACGGGCGCCACTACTTTTTGACTATATAGCTGTCAAATTTATTTATGGTGTATTCTGTCCTTGTTCCATTCAGCCCAGGTATGCGACGAGGAAGGTGTTCAAACCAAGGCGTTGCATTTTTTAGCTTCGTATGTTGGATTGCGGATGGCGCTGGTGCCAGAGGTGTGTCACGCTAAATGGAACTCGTTCAAGCGAGCAGCTGATCATGCATCGATGGAATTCGACCTCATGAGACTCACCATAGCTGCCAATTATGGGCATGGCACGAAGTTGACAGGAGAGAGGGCAACCACCCGAAAATTCTTCTTGGAATCCTTCCTGCAAAAACAAACCCAGGGTTGGTTCGATGACATCAGCGCCGAAATTGCAATGGACATGGGGATTGAACATGACAGTATGCCGGGAGATCAAGCCCGTTGTCTCATCGAAGATTTCCTGGAATGCCCGTCGATACGTCGCCGTGGTGATTATGTGTCTAGTCTAAGTGGCGACCTTCAGATAAAAACACATACTCACATACCTGTTATTTTCCAGCAGGTGTGTTCCATCAATCATTCTATTCTACAAATCACTGGTGGATGCTTTTACTTGGAGAACAGAATGCCATGTGTTGGGGATCTGTCAACTTCTGGGAACTTGAGGTGAAGAACAAGTCTTGGTTTGGAGTTCTCAACATTTTGGCATTGATGACGAAAGACTGGACCATTTTGAGAGAAGCTTCGAACGCGATCCTAGAAGAATCCGAGGGAGCCGCTCGTTACCATGGGGACGATTTTGCTATTTGAAACCCGCTACGTCGAATGAACGGAAACCAAACAATATACATGTAAATAATTGTGTATGCATGTGTGTAATGTATGTTGGTAATTTTATGTATGTATGCATGTATGTATGTATGTATGTATGTATCCATGTGTGCAATGTATGTTGGTAATTTTATGTATGTATATGCATGTATGTATGTATGCATGTATGCATGTTTACGGGCATGCATGTATGTATGTATGTATGTGTGTATGTATGTATGAATGTATGAACGTATGTATGAATGTATGAATGTACGAATGTATGAACGTATGGATGTATGAATTATGGATGTTTGTAATTTGTATGTATGTATGCATGTATGTATGTATGTACTTATGCATGTGTGCATTTATGTATTTATTATGTGTTTATGTATGTATGTATTCATGTATATTGATGTATTTAAAATTTACGCGTGTAATCTGTGTATGCAATGTATGTTCAGTTCCTTATTATATGCTTCCCTCTCGACCAGCCTCAAATCAAACCAAGAATTTGCCGAACGACATGGACGAAGAGTTCGGCGATGACGAAGATTGTGATGAAGATGAAGCCGCTGAACGTGAAGAGGAAGGCCAGGGCGAAGTGGATGCTCCACCTCAGAACTCTGATGATGCTGCAGGAAAGCCGCGACCAATGAAGAAATCAGAGTTTTACAAAGCCTACCGCTCCAAAGGTCCTCACAAAATGTATTGCGACATCATGAACGACCCCTGCTTACGTGCTTCTGCAGAATTGCTGGTAAGAATTACCAGACCACTCCATGTGAGATACCAACAAGATTTGAAATCCCAATCAGAGGGTATGGCAACGATGGTGGAATGGTCAGCCCAGCGTTCTAGTGGTGCGTCGTTTTCAGTGGTGTCTGACATTTTGAAAGCAACCACATCCCCAAACTTGAGCAAGCTCATGCGGTTGGCGCCTCCGTCCAAGCGCCCAATCCCTGTTGACACATGTGTGCTGGATGAAGATTTCAATTTGGTCATGAAGGCATGGAACTTTGGGTCGCACTTGGCTGGTAACTTCGGGTGGTCAGAAATGCTACACCGGATGACTTTGCCGTTGGCGGCCAATGCACTACTCTCAGAAAATGATCGAACCAAGAAAAAGGGAATGTCCCACCTGAAGAAAATGATTGAAGCTATCATCACGGCTGAGAACATAGTTATGGAGACAGGAAATCCTGATGTGGCTGCATGTTTAACCGACTTAGCATTCCAGGAGGAGACCTTTGCCCGGGAGACAATGATAAATCTGAAACGAGCCAATTACCGGTTGGATCACCCCAACACCCTTGAGGTTCTGAAGGCCATGAAAAAATTTGCAGGCGGGTCTTCATCAACAAAGGAGATTTTAGAGTCCACTTTTGGGCATTTGGCACATGTGGTGAACAAGAGCTCTACAAACAAGGCCATGGCAGCGTCCAACATGTGGATGTACTTGACCTCTTCTTCATTTGTGAAAGCGAGTGGCATGAAGCAGAATTTGCCATCCCCTGCTGATTGGGCAAAATGGTTGGGCCACTTTGGCAACAACACATCGGATATGTTTAAGTCTTACAGCCCAGCATTCAAGGTGGGCAAGACTACTGTGCCAACATCGCCAGACATCAACATGCCGAAGAACTGGCGAAACGTTGCCAAGACCCAGTGGAGAATGTCCGGACCAGCATCCCACTATAAAAGCTCAGCTGCTATGGCATATCTGATCCATGACCTTGACCGCTCGTTCCACAATTGTGGGTTTGCCTGGGCAGGCACGATTGGTGACCAACAGTCTGGCTTGATCAGAGCAATTTAGTCATCGCAAAAACTCAGTAATGGATGGGCCGGATGTTTGTTGGTTTTCATCGTGTCACTCATTCAAATGGATGATATCCAAGCGGTATTTTTACTGTAATGTTGAGCGCCGGTTTGCGCTGCATAGAGCAAAAAGGGATGAATCTACGGGGTAAATGAATGGACTTCCAACAACAAATACTGACCATCAACAATTTGACAAATGACAATTTTGGAAACCAAGACTTCAAGATGTTTGATGAATGCTGGCTGAAACGTCAAAACAAAATGTTGCATTGACCATCACACATCAGGTGTCTTTTTCCTTCGGGGCCAAATCTATTTTGACTCCTCGAGCGATGCCTATTTCCTCAGCCTTGGCTTCCATGGATGGTGCGCACTGGGTGCGCAAATGAAGACAGCAGTCATTGCTGACCAGGTTGGACAAATCGGTTGTTGGCAAAACTATGTTAGGTCAGGTAATAATCAAATCCAATCAGAATTTCCCTGTCTCAGAGTCTCAACTTCATTTGCTAGTCCAGATCATGCTTAGATCGGAGCAAAAAAAAGATCTTACCCGAGGTTTCTGAACATGGGGTACGAACTGAATTGCGCAAATCAAACACTGATGGACCAATCCTGATGACTATTGCAACGATCGATATCAAACAGCATCTTTCCAAACAAGAAGCAGTTTTGCCTCAAATCCCCTAATTAAAACGTTGTAAAATATTCCTGGGACTATCCCCTGGCCGCAGACCTATCTATACCTGGATTGTGTTGGAGCGGATCATCCAGTGGGGTCGGATGTGATGTTCAACTTCGCGTTTGACGAGGAGAACAAATGGAAGTTTGTGGAGCACACACTCCTCCCCCCTGCTTGCTTGCCAGAGCCCCTGCAGAAGTGCGGGTGCGCTGTACTTGTCCACAATGCGCAGCAATGGCTCCTGAAAGGGTCCATTCAGAGCGGATTGTTTTTGACTTTGCCAAGGTTGAGGCAAGTCTGTCAAGCATTGCAACTGCACCCATCATCCGGTACTGGCAAGAATGGTGCCCTCAAGAAAGTTGATTGGGCAAAAACTCTTGTGGGGCATCTTTGGCCAGGCTGTTCAGTTGAGTTTGCCGCCAAATGCGTCAGGAATTTGTGTGGCTGGAACCAGCGACAAGTTGACATTTCAGTGCTTGCCATGGCTGCCACCATGGACACTGAGAACCAAGACGCATTCAAGAACTTGAAGCGACGTGCAGAACAGTGTTTGGAATCACAAATCTATGGCAAAGGGCGAACTTCGGTCCTCAAAAAGGCAGCTGCTGGAAGTGCAGAAGCTACACCGGCGGCCATGGCTGCAGAGGCCAAGAAAGTCATGGCCATCAAGCAGAAAGAGGAATCTACCAAAGCAAAAGAAGCCAAGCGCCTCTTTGATTTGACGCCCTCTGCTCTGAAAACTCTGCTTCCAGGGGGTGGCACCATCACAAACAGTTTCTGGATGAGGTTCCACCCTGTGAAGAAATTCTGGCGTGCTGATTTTCCGATCGGTGGCTTTGGCAAAAATACATCGATCATGTCAGACTGCAACCTAATCAGTAATCAATCACAGCCAAAAATTGTTTTTTCTACGAATTAATTAATTAATCCAATTCTGACAAACTCCAGCAACAAAAACCAGAGATAAAAACACCAGAGTCAAAATCACCAGAGACCAAGACCAGACGAAAAAGCGCCAGAAGCAAAAACATCAGCAGAGACAAAAATCACCAGAGACAAAACTCACCAGAGACAAAGAAAAGACAGAAAAAAACAATCATTACCAGAGACAAAATTCACCAGAGACAAAAAACACGAAACGCAAATGAAGTATTGCCAGAGGTAAAATAAAACACCAGGCAAAGATTATCACCAGAAACGAAAAAAACAGATACCAGAAACAAACAATCAGCAGAGATTAAAAACACACCAGAGACAAGTAAGAAACAGCAAATTAAAAAAAAACACCAAAAAAAAAAACACCAGAGACAAAAAACACCAGTCAGTCAGACATAAACAAAAGAATAGATTTCACGATCGCCCTAGACAAAATAAAAATAACCTGAGACAAAAACACCAGACAAAAACTCGCCAAAAAAAACAACAGAAACAAAAAATCAACAGAAACAACAAACACCAGCCACAAAACAATCACCCCCCCAAACAGAAAAATCACCAGAGACAAAAATGGCTAGAGCTAGAGACACAAATCACCCGAGACACAAATCACCAGAGATGAAACGCATCTAGTGACTACCTGGGCAAGCCCACTGAGACTGAGAGCGTTTCCAGGTTAAGTAAGTCATTACAGCCCAAAGCCGGTAAATTCCTAAACCAGCAAGTGCCAATCAGTGCTTTTGGTTTTGAGCTGACTTGAAACTTGTGCATGCATTTGTTTTGACAGTTTGTTGTTTCCTTTAGGTTTAACAGGCTGTCAATAGATGAAATACATATGCATATTTATAATATATTATAATATGTATATAATATATAGATATATGAAAATGAAAAGTTCACTGGATACCCCACAGAAAAAACATTCGATCAAGTTGCCAAAACGCATTTGTGGGTGCCCGGTTTTTCCTTATATCGAGTGCCGTTCACCCACTGCGCGCTGCTGCGAGCCAAACACTGAATCACTGAAGGTGATGCTTTGGAAGCGGATTCATGCCAGCGACAATGGGGGACCCACCGTTGTCCAGAGCCCATTGATGCATTGACCACTGTCCTCCGGTGGCTCTACACTCGCTGGAACCAGCTTCATCCAAACCAGCGTTTTGACATGCGAGCTGTCAGCAAAACAGTGTAGTTGTTTTGTGTTTTCCCGAGGGCTGTATAAATTCTTATTGTTCTTCCGACAAAGGTCCAGCCTCAATTTTAAAACGAATATGATTCACTAAATGAACCTTGGGACGGGGATGTCCTTCTGTTTTCCAAGTATGATTTTCACCATGGGTTCTTTGGTTTCAAAAAAACATGGGTCTTGCATCCTTGGTTGTTTGTTGGGAAGATCCCACGCTGAGGCCAACCACTCAAGCGCTCCGTGACCATATTCAAACGTTGGGCATTGTCACTGAATGAACGATGCCCCCAGATTTCATGAGTTCAATGGAATGATCGATTCAAATGCCAAACATTGGACATCGTCACTAAGTGAACGATGCCGCTTTGCAGCTTCCATGAAAACCATGGAAGGATCGATGCTCTGTGGTGCGGAAAGTAGCCAGCTCTTAACCGGAATTGTAGACCAGGGCCCCATGCATGGAGAGAACCAAGACACGCCATTCTAAGAATGATGCTTTATTATTTATTGTTGAAATCCGTGGGAAAACCTTACCCAGAAGAAACGAAACCAAACTATGATCATTTGTTCATCCATTGCGTACCTGGTCATTCGAACCACCAACTACTCAGTTGAGTGTACAGTACAGGGTTCCAACCTATTCTGACTGATCACCAGTTGAGTGTACAGGATTCCAACCTATTCTGACAGATTGACAATATGTATCGGAAATGTGAAAACTGATCCACGGGACTGGTGGTGAACGTTGCTAGCTGATGATGATGGGTTACCATGTTCTATGAACCATTGGATGACCTTTCTATCTAAGATTCTTGTCTAATGCGTTTGTTGTATGGGTTGTGTTGCACTTGTTGGTGCATGTCACGAGGATCCACAGTAACTTGCTTTCCATAGGTTTCCACGTTCCCATGGTGGTATGATTCCCTAAACATGTTGAATAGTTCGCATATTATGCAGTCGACCTCCTACCTGTACTAAAACCATTGGTCCGAAAGTCCTTGGAACACATAGCATGTGATGTTGTTTCATGTTGCTTCCAAAATAAGCTGGGAATAGCTTATTCCCACAGTATTTTCTATATGAAGAAAATAAGCTGGGAATAGGCAACTTGGGAGGGGGGGGGGTGAGGGGGGGGTGGGAAGGGGCTCTCATGATGTTTAGGAACGGTGGAAGTTTGATTATGTTTCACACGGATGTTGATGCTGGTCAACCAGGAACAGTCTTGGCCAAAATAATGATAGAAATTGGTTGGTTATGAGGGTGAACATCCCATGACAGTGCAGGGTGACTATTGTTATCTATGCCAAACTGTGGTTAAATGTGGCCTATTCAATAGTTGCTCCCTCCCATCAAAGCTCGTTTGATAGTCTTTGACCATGGTAAGTGATGGCCAATAAGGGGAATGTGGGGCCCCAAAACGTTAGCTAGGGTGGTATTTAGCTGGGGGCCCATGTATATAAACCAGCGAACTAAGCTCGTTACCTAGTGAGCACGTATCAGTTATGCTTGGGACTAGCTTAGTCACTGGATAACTAGGTAACTAAACCTTTTACCTAGCTTAGTCACTCAGTAACAGTTACCTAGTGGTGAAATGGTTTATCAATCAAATTATGACTAGATGGGCCCACCTTGTGGGAGTTTGCAGTGGCAAGGGGACAGTCTTGGGAATGCCCATGTGTGTTTCGACTTCGCACGTGCACTTGAGTACTCACCTAGTTCGGTATTACGTGTATAAATACAATCAATAGGAAAGTCCATTAATGATAGACGCAGATACACATTGGTACATCAAGAGAAACGATGATAAATGAATCATAAGAAATGAATAGCTTCAAAAGTATGGCCTCCAAAAGATTTGAAGGCCATAAAACCCTTCAAACGTATACGGCTATGGGTCAATATTAACCAACCAATAATGGGATGATAGCCAACCATTTTATAGGGAAAACAAGGGTTAATGATAGGGGAACCAGGGGTACAGGGTTTTGACCCACTGCCATACAGCAAATCATTTCCAAACCTTTAGGCGTCGTGCCCTTCCAACGCCTCGATGGAAACGCCCGCTTAAGGATGGTCTTCACTGACCTCTTGGAGGTTCAGAAGTGGGGATGCCACCGGCTGTATGAAGCTGGTATGAAGAGTGGTAAAGACGGGCCCATGATGGTTAGTTGCTGGGTACACTCTGGTAAACTAACATAGCAATGGAAAATCAACCATTTTGTTAGCCATTGCCATGTTAGTTTACCAGAGGGTAATTGTGAATTTACCATGGCTTATAATCGATAATCATGGTTGATCATGGTAAATGATGATCAATGATGGCTTTTGACGGTTATAAAGGGTTGATGATGGTCAATGATGGTGTATCTTTGGAAGCTTGCACGTTGGATTTGTGCACATCCTTACTTTTTTGCAGACCGTGTTTGGCACAATTTGCAGTGGCTCCTCTAGGCCAGTATCCGCTACATGCCGGTAACCAGGATAGAGGCTCCACAATTATCACAGTATACGTACCTGATGTGAGATCGAGCTGTTGACAACCTCAAATGGCAACCCATCAGTTGTATTTGGTAGCTGGGGTTTGGCTATTGTCTATGAATATGGTTGCAGTATGCTTATCCATCTAACTGTACCCAGTGAGGCGTTTTACCTTGATTGAAAAATCCAATGATTTGTCTATCCGCCTGCCTGGCGATTCGCACACCTTGACCCACCCACACCTTCCTGGGTGAGATTGAAGGTGACGCGTACCAAAAACTTCGCGGTAAGCCTTTGGGCTATTGATATACACCCTTGGTAAGTGTTCAACCGAGTGGTCGTATCCTTCAATTGTTGTCGTTCTTGGTTCACCCAGTGCACAACAGAGTCGTGGTTTCTCACTGCCAGGAACGCTTTCTGGAACTCTTCCGACGATACGACTTGGACTCAGACGGAAGGCGACAGCAGCTCAATGATGCCCCGCCATCGACCACAAGATGATGAATAATGATGAATTGTGGCGAAGCTTGGGAAGAGATAATCAAGTAAGGTGAATGATGGCGGTTCATTGGTGGTGGTGGTGATGATGATGATGATTGTTATTATTATTATTATTTTGATGGTGATGGTGATGGTGGTTGTGGTGGCGGCAAAGGTTGTGACGCAGTGGTAGTGATGACCGTCATTTTTCATGACTCTACTCTGGCTGAAGTTTTGGCTCGCTGGTACCCTTCAGTGGAGCTGTAAATTGATTTATGGCTAGCGAGGATGATAGGTTCTGGTCGATGGCATTGGCGACTTTACGTAAATTTGCCTCCATCAATCATGCCCAACAGGATTAGCAGGGTTTGTAGACCGGACCGATTAAGAAAGATTCGTAATACACGTATACATACCGATTTGTTTTGCAGAAGCTTCCTACAACTTCATTTGTGTATGTACATTGGCTAAGACTCATATTCATTGGTTGGTTCATTGATTTATATTTGTAGGTTTGTAAAATATCGATCTATATCTAATAAACCACAGTCGATTGCTCGATCCAAGTCCTTGGTGGACCGAAAAACTGGGGTGCCATCAACCTGTGAGTCGTTCACCAGCTGCATCCAACGAACCACACTAATGGGATAACAAGGTCACGCCCGCTGTAACGGTCCCGCGCCTTTTGCACGTTCTGATTTTGACATCTGAAATGTTTTCGGCAACCCTTACAAGGTTTTGCGCTGGCGTGCATTCAGGACATGTTCATTTTACCCTGCGTTTTACATGGTTTCGAGGCTGTGAAGTCGTAGTTCTAGTGGGGCAAAACATGTGGAAGTCATTCCTGAAAACGAAAAAAACTGACTTCTTGAAGTTCATCAAGAGAAAGTTGATCATGTAGATGAAGATCATGATAAGGATCATGATGGTGACGATGATGATGATGAGAATAATGATGATGATGATGATGATGCCTCTTGTTTATGATGTTGTGGATGATTATGAGGAGGATCATGTGGAGGAAGATCATGATGATGATTATGATGATGATCTTGTTCATTATTTCATTTCAAGTTTACTGTTGAGCACGTGACTTACTTGCGACTGTTGACTCATGCCTTGGTGTGCGCCAGGCTTCCCAACCCCTGCAGTTGCTTCTGCTGTTGCGTATTGCAACGCCAGACAAAACTGTAAACATAGCCAATGGCAACCGTGGGTTCGGAAGATCTACTTATACTTTTAATAAACCATTGTCATCATCATTCCATCACTACAACATCTTGCTGATCGTACTCACATGCGCCTCACGTACAAGCACAATACGAACGCATCAACTCCGTGACGTAGGTGCAAGTGAACGTTATAACGTGTACGTCCAACAACCGTAGCATCAACTCCGTGACGTAGGTGCAAGTGAACCTTAACGTGTATAACACAAACCGAACGTTATTATGCCCCCCCCCACCCCAACCCAACCCCACCCCACCCCAACCCCCGCCCTCTACCCCACCCCACCCCCACCCCACCCCCACCCCCCACCCCAACCCAACGGAACGCATGCCGCACCAGAGATGAACACGATAGAACTGCAAAATGACTGAATTCTCCAGGGCCGTTACGGGGGGCCTGAGAGATAACAAACATTGAAGAATTTCATCATAAACTGTGATCTGAGAATTTTAACATCACACATGTCTATATCAAACCATATCCCCGTAACTATCGAAGTACATCTAGTGAAACATACTTAAATTCATAGCGTGACGATTGCAGAAAAACGGTGGTGGATCTCCACGGGCTGGTCCCCATGTGAAGCAACCTTCCGAAGCCCGTAACCTGCACGGCAGGTTGAGCCGCAGCGAGTTGGAAGTTTTCTTGGAAAAGGCTGGTGAACTCAGTCAGCTGGCGATGCCCACCCGTTTGGAAGTGGTGATTTTCCGGGAAACACGTGAGCTTCAGCAGCTTGGGTCCCTGGATTCGATGGACAGTTCTCTGTTTGTTTCATGATTTTTTGGAGTTCTAAGGGCAGGGTGCCTACAAAGTAGAAAGCCAGCACGAGCAAGTGACTTGGACAGAAGTGCCTAGAATTGCACTTCAGTAGGCGACATCGTGTCAGCTTCGCTTGCAGTGCAACGGGACCTTTTCCCCACCAGGATGTATCATCCGGGATGGTCGCCAGCCCACTGAATATATAGTTGAATGTATGTGTAAAAGATTTTCAATATTTCAATCCTCTGAAAAAATCTTGGAGATGTATTGATAACTTGTTGTTTTTGCACATGTACTTTTCATGCATCTCTACATGTCTTTACACAAATGCACTCACGTCCGGCATCAGTCGGTTCAAAGAATAGCTTGGCCATTTTTGGTCATTCAAAAGTACTGCTGGCAGATGACCAACCAGTGCTCCAGTGGGTGGCGACCATGGCGCAGGTGCTTCCACTGGCCAACCGTTCCGTGCAGCAAAGCCCGGTGTGAACGCTCAGCTGAAGCCGTGGATTTGCAACGGGCTGCTCTACATGTGTTCTTGGGCTGTTTGATTGTGAATGTGTGTGCGTGTGCGCTCACATTGGTGTATCTATTCTTCAGTTTTGTTTTTACATAATATATATTTTGTTTTTCAAATTTAAACGGATCTATTTCATGTCTTGATATTCATTTGGTGCTATATTGATTTGTGTTCATGTATGTATTGATATGTATTGATTCATATTGTATATGGTATGCAGGTCTTCAGGGAGATCCCGTATCTGTCCGTATCTGAAAAATCCATCCCGAGCCAGTTGAGCAAAGGGCCTGTAGCAGACAAGGACAGAAAAATGTTGTGATTAATTTGTGAGTTTGGTGAAGCAAAACATGCGCATGCGTTTTTCCGTGTGGGCACGTATGTATGCATCCAAGCTTGTCAGTATTCATGTCCCTGTGCGCATGTAAACATCAATGAACCACAAGTCAATCCAAGACGCAATCTTTGCAATAGAATTAGACTCAATTCAACTGAATGTCAGGTGATGTGTCGTTTTTTGCACATGTAATGTGTGTGTGTGTGTGTTTTTGTGAATGCGCGATATGTGGTAATGTGTAAAGTGCATGCAACACATGGTGTGACTTGACGCAGTGCCGTGGATGAAATCCCGATGAATACCAGCCGTTGCAGGAGCCGGTCATGGACAAGCTCTGTGGAAGCCACGACGTCATCACCTTTGAGGACCCATGGCGACCCCATGGTGACCCCATGAACTGGATCACACTGTGGGCACCTCGTTGCCATGAAGTGAAACGCAACCTGAGGCGAAGGCGAAAGCTGGGCTAGAGTCCAGCTACTGAAGAGCTCATCTTGCAATCATGACAATCGAATCAGTTTCGTTGAACCTCACCCTGAAGTATCCACCAGTAACAATTTGTAGTTGTTGAACCAATTTTGTTGATTATCATTCCTATTCTTGACCCTCATTAAGATCTGTTAATTATTGGCCCACGTCGATTATGTCGATTATTCCCCCTATCTTTAACCACCCATGTTGATGATCCCTCTATCTTTAACCACTATTAAGCATTGTTGACATCACTGTCACTATTAAGCATTGTTGTTAGCTGTCCATTTTTAACTACTAAGCATTGTCAGCCACTGCCATTATCCCATGATGCATTTCCAGCCATTCATCAGCCATAGCCAAGGAGCTGAAAGACCAGCTCTTACCGAAACTGCGGCGCAGGTCCGCCCGTGTGGTGGCGGGTGAGCCGTGGATATCATGTTTGGAGTCGGTGACAAATCTCCTATGGCTGGTTCACAAGAGTGGTTAACAATTGTTAACAACAGCGGATAACAAGCGAAGATAGTGGCTAAGCACCTACTAGTTGTCAAAGTCTGTTTGTGAGAAAACTTCCGTTGAAAAATAGTGATTTGGCTGGTTTAGTTCTTTTCAGAGATGACCAGAGGATGAGTTCAATTCACTGTTTGTGTGCCTGATCATTGTTGGTTTCAACTTGTTTGCTCACATGCAGCTGTCAATATTAGCCATCCAAGAAATGACTAGCAGCTCACATCCCAACCGCTAGACTAGTTTGGACATTGGATGTGAACAGCCAGGGCTGCCCTTGACCCACAGCCTCCCCTCAAAAGATTGGTCAACTGAACTCATTGAGCTGCCCTGGTCGGTTGTTCAGCAGTGCTTCTCCGATGGTGAACGAGACTTTCCGTAAGGCATGGGGCCAAGTCCCATGAACTTCCAAATCCATTCAATTGCATGACCCTCATCTATCTAGGTCTACATACATATTTAAATAAACATGTACACATAAAAATTCATCCAGTTCAATGAGTTTCTTGTGAATTACGACGCTCCAAACAGCAAACCCCGGATGTCACCAATCCAACAAACATGCAGCTCGCTATCCGAGGTGATTCTCATCCCTACGAGTTGAGAAAAAATGCTGGGACTTGGGGGTGCCTATTGCCGGGGCAGAGGAGGTGATGATCCAAATGTTTGGCTTAGAGCCATGACGGAAATCGGATTGCAGATATGTTTGACATATCCCCATGATGGATAGCAGGTGATGATGGCGCGACGATAAACACATCGACACGAGTTGCCCAACTACTCGGGAGCTCCACCAGGGGCAGGTGGAGCTCCAATTTTTTGGGTCGTTGAACTGGTTGGAAGTTTGGTGCCGCTTGCGCTGAGAGATTCATCCCGAGGAGTTTTGCCAGGTGAGCTTAAGCCGTCACCAAGCTCTCAGCTTCAAAAAGTGGGTGCCTCCCAAGCAGTGAATTGCAGATCCTATATGTCATATTGTGTCACCAGTTCAGATCATCTCAGTAACAATCAACCGAACACGTTGGCTTTTTATCAACCAGCCCGACTTTGAACCAGCTCAAAGTTGGTGATTTACCACCAAGTATCGAGGTCATCCTGTCACCCATTACTGGCCATGGCTACGCACCATCATATTCACCATGTCAGGTTTCTTGCCACCGCTTATTCAAAACCAGCTGATGTGGCATTTTTGCTGCAGTGATTGGCTCGAGGGGCACGTGTTGCCCGCATATCCACAGCCTGCATTTGCATCAACATCGTTGGTTTCTTGATGGATGACATGGGGAGGTTAGCTCAGGAGTTCCAAAAATCAGGGCTGATCAATGAGGACTGATCAATGAGGATTGCCAAAAGGATTCAACAAGTGATGAGTCTGAGTTTTCGTCAGAACTGGTTTTCCAATCTCCCGGAAGTTGAATTGCCTCATTTGCCCAAAAAATGATGAGAGAATGGGACAGTAGCCGTAAATGTTTGGACACGACCCCGGTTGTTGCAGGTTGGTCTTTGCATGGGACCCACCTCCCAGGCATCATGGGCGACCAACATCAAGTCCATGTGTGGGAGAACACCTACATCATGCAGCCCAAGGCGCCGCTGACGGCATGACTCGGGACCTTGAAGGTCACCAGGGCCGGGCCTCCGCTGGCAGGACAACGAAAAGATGCTGCCCTCCAAGGTGACTGCAGTGATCAAGAACGTCATGGAGGGCTACTTGCAGGCTCGGCTTCCAGTGCTCAGAGTTTCCTTGCTTCGCATCATTGGTTTTTCTGAAATTTGTGGGTTTAATGATGGAATGGCCGCTTTCAAACAGAGATATTCACGATGGAATTCTCCATTTCTTGCTTGTTTGAACTGTTGAACGCAGAGTGAATCGAGTGAATCTGAAGAACTTGCAGAGTCAGACATTGCTCCAGGACAAGGAGTACGCGGCTGAAGATGCGAAGGCTTGGACCTTGGATTTGAGCAATGAGATCAAGGCGGGGACAGTTCCATGATGGCCCACACCCAGCCATTGCTGTGGCAACTGAACCAGGAAGATCAACATTTGGCTATGGGTCAAAATTAGTAACCCCGATATGGCCATGTATACTGGAAATCTGTTGTAAACCAATGGTTTTTTTGGGGTACCACTATTTTTTTGTACTCTGCTGCCAAAGTCGGTTCTGGCGCTAAGTGTCGTTTGATCACTCAGGAGATGCTAGCCAAAGCTAATCCCCAACCACTTGCAGCTCTGGAGATGGATGGGTTAAGAAACAAGAGTTTAGCGAAGGAGATACGATCCGAAGACTCCATGAGAGCAGTTCCACCGCAGAAGGTACCTTTCGGGAAATACCCATTGCAATAGCGGATTTTTCGTCCATCATAAGTAACTTCATTCGGGATCGCATTGATCCCACAAGCTTGCAACGTTCGAAGGAAAAATCGAATCCAGTCAACATACAAAAGAAAGTTCCCAGAGTTCGCTTGGTTGACAGCAGGGGGCACGTTGGGAGCGTACTTCCAGAATTGATAGGCAATCTGGTACACAGAGGTCTTGTCATCAGGTGTTACCGCATGCCTATTCATTAAGCATTCTTAGTCTCACAATCTTCCATGACTTCGGCTATCATTATGACCCTCAGTGATCAATAGTGGGCGAAAATCAATAAGGCCCTTGTATTTGATGGGAAACCCCCAGTTATGTATGGTCAAGCTGGTCGTAGTTCATTAACATGAGCCCACACTCAACTGGCTGGTGGTTCTAAACATTTCTTATTTTCCCTCCTGATTGTTAACAAATGTTTGGTTGACTAGTATTTTTCATAGGGGTTTGAGACCAGCAACCAGTGATGATCACTATTAGCCATGATAATCATTACAGTAACCATTCTTAACCATCATTGATAGGGTTTGAACCACCAGTCAATTCCAATTTTTGTTGCAACTCACTTGAGAGTGTTGCTGCCACTGCCGGGCCACGGATGCCATAGCATCCAACCCGCGCCATTTGCGAACCATCATTCAGCGTTGCTGTGCTTAGCCATGACCTGACCAACCATCAACCATGACCTGACCAAGAATCGATCATCATCAGTGTTGACCGTCCTGAATCACTGAAACAAGACGCAAGTATCCTTAAAACATAATCAATCATCAATCAACCAGTAGTAGCCATCATTTTTTACCATTATCATTGAGCAATATTGGCCATGATCAATCCTCAACAACAGCCCATGTGAAACACCTAGTGTTTCATGTGGGTTGTTCAATATGATGGGTTGCTTCACTGCTGACCCTGCAACCCACTGCGTACAAGTCTGTTGATAATTGCGTACCCCGGTTGATCACAAGCTATCTTTCAGGGAATTAGTATGAATTAGTACTATTAAGATTAGTATTGCCGAATGATGCTTTATCCCTATTGATGCGTAATGATGCTCTTTCAGAAAATTATGTTTGATGGTGACGTTAGTGACTAGGTAATAACAACCACCCCAACTGGCAGCGACAACTGTAGAGTCAGATTGCAGTTGGTTGATCTGTGTGGCCTACCCGGTTGACAACCCCGATGCCAGCCACGGTGCGAGGCATCAGTGAAGCAGGACTTGAACATCCCACGGTACAAGATCATTGTGCAGGCCCAACGGATGGTGGTTGTGGCTGTGCCTTATGCGCACCATAAGAAACGGCATTCCATCTTGTAATGTTTAAAATCAAACGGTCGCTGTTCGGTCTGGAATCTAGAAGGGGGATTGCGAATGTACGGATTCAGAATGACGATGCGCTTGTGTGACCCATGCGCAGGTGATTATCGGAGAGCAGGCGTCACAGGTCGGGCTGCCTGGAAGTAACTCAGGTCTGGATTTTGTTGGGCTGGCTTGAAATATCAATACCATTGCTAAACTGCTTTGTGACTTTGCCGTAGCAGTAGGAGTAATAAAAGTTGTAATAGCAATACCAGCAGCAGCAGGAGTGGGAGTAGAAGTAGGAGTAGGAGCAGGAACAGGAGTAAGAGCAATGGCAGTAGCAAGTAGCAGTACCAATAATAATAGTCTTACAGTCTTACTAGCTTTAGTAGGACAAGTATCAGAAATAGTTTTAGTAGTACTAGCGTACCAAAACTAATACTAATAGTTGGTGGTGGTGCGCAAAATAATAGAAGTAGTAGTAGTAGAAGTAGAAGAAGTAGAAGAAGTAGAAGAAGTAGAAGTAGTAGAAGTAGTGGTAGTAGTGGTAGTAGCGGTAGTAGTAGTAGTAGTAGTAGTAGTCGTAGTCGTAGTCGTAGTCGTAGTCGTAGTCGTAGTAGTAGTAGTAGTAGTAGTAGTAGTAGTAGTAGTAGTAGTAGTAGTAGTAGTAGTAGTAGTAGTAATAGTAGTAGTAGTAGTGGTAGTGGTAGTAGTGGTAGTAGTGGTAGTAGCGGTAGTAGTAGTAGTAGAAGTAGAAGAAGTAGAAGTAGTAGAAGTAATAGAAGTAGTAGTGGTAGTGGTAATAATAGCAGTAATAGTTGCTGTAGTAGTGAGAATTAAGAGTAAGAGTAAAAGTAGTTATACTTCTAGTAGCAGTACTAGCAGAGTAAAAGTACTAGCAATAATGGAAATATTTTTAGCTGTGCACATTTGTTCCGTCATCCTCGGCCATCTTAGTGGCCCCTGATTCGCTGCAACTGGAAGGCATCGACCAACACATGGTTAATTAAGTAGTTACCCCATGATTTGTGACTACGATTGTTGTTCATCAACCCTTACCAACCATGAATGAGCCATCAATTTGCCATGATGAACCATGGGTAGACATCGATTGATAATCAAGTAGCCACAATTGAACATTACTGTTTGTAGTTTTTGATATGTTTGGCAATTTCTTTACAGCCGTGCAACCAATATTATGAACAATCTATTTACCATCAACTAAACCAGGTCGTTCCCCTGGGCCCCAATGGGTGGCCTGGTTAGATGATCGGTGGCTAAGGGCATTCGCGTGGCTTCCAAGTGCCTTTGGGATGTGTGGAGCCCCGGCAGCGCGCAGTTGGGCCTTTCAGATCCCTGGAGTATGGAGAAAGCATTCAAACAGTGTGTGTTTGTCGTTTTCTTCGTTTGCTTCTTCATCATCATCATCATCATCACCATCATCATCATCATCATCATCATCATCATCATCATCATTCATGTTCATCGAGCTAGTCAGCGGAAGTCGCAATCAACAAAGATGATCAAGCATCTATTGCACGTTGGGCCAGGTGAATTCGGACAACTGGGCCTCGTACACCTTCCAGAACCAGTCGCTCTTTGCTGTAGGCTCCACCCTGAGTCCGCACCAGCAAGTGATGGAGGGGGGCGGTGCTGAACATTGAGCTAACGAACATCGTGATGATCTAAGGCAAACCCTAGCATGAACCATGAAAAGGAATGTGATGTAGCTGCCTTTTGTCAATCATCGAAGTTGGAAAGGCTGCGTTCCTTTTTGAGAAGATGCACTTTGGAACACCCTGCTTGTGTTTTGCAGGGGGTGCAGAGTGCACATTTGCTCTTTCGCAGTTTGCCTCAGTGGAGGCATGGTCTTCGGCTGCTACTACGAGTAGATCACAACAGGTGGGCACTGGGAGATCTCGGGCTGGTGGATCAAGATACCAAAGCATCCCAGGAATGTTGAATCATGTTGTGTGCTGCGAAACTGCCATGACTTGGGGCCAAGAACGGGCGCCCAGCACTGACAGCCGATGTTTGGCCACCCTGGAGAACGCGTCTCGTTCCCTTCCTTTGCTGGGCGGGGCTCGGATATTTTTTCTTGTTGCAAGTGAGTTGTAAGACCGAATAGGGCCAGCAACAACAACAGGAACAAAAACGACAATCACAATCACTCAGAAACAGGCGCCATAGTCCATGGAAATTTCTTTCAGTTTTCTAAGACTAGGGAAGCGCATGTGCCAGGGCCTCTGAGCGCCATGTTTCACATCAACCGCGAGGCTGGGACATTTCTTGGCCATGAAAGCATCCGAGTCATTAATCGAAGTCCCAGCCCTTGAAAGAACGCGGTGCTATTGTCATGAAACTGTAACGAATTCGCTGCGACTGCATCACCGGAAAGAGCCGAGCCATCAGGGCTTCCGGGCGGGGGTGAGCTTTGGGATTGCAGATTCACCAACACTGCTGGCGAAGGCTATGTTTCAATGTTCCAACAATTGCCACCCATTATGAAGCTTGATAAGCCGATTTCATCGTATACGACTGGTCTCTTTGATTGAATTGTGCTACCAGCTGCTTTATGATTGAGGAGCTAATCACCATGGATAGAAAAGTGGCTTGTTGGACTATTGCACAGCTAAGGGTCATGAAATGAAGCATCACCAACACCCGAGTGCTCACTGAGTCTCGAAGCAGATGGCGAAGCCTCCAAACTTTGCTATCAAACCATGCACCAACTGATGATTGATCAGCATCCAGGAACAGATACAGTTGTTGCATTTTTTCATGCGTTGTTTCTGAACCCATTTGCTAACATGGAAATTCTTCAGGATGTTAACCATTCTTAGCCATTCCTTACCATCAACGGACCATTGCTACGCATTGGACATTCTAGCCACCTCCCAAAGAAGTTGGTCAACGAAGAGAAGTCTGAACTTTGTCTGAGTCGTTTCCTGTCTCTGGGCCCTTTGCCTTGCGTCGCTTCTGGGTGGTGCACGTTCTTAGCTCAAGTTGTGGCCAAAGGGCCGTTGCCAGAGCGTGAGACCTTTAATTACCGGTAGAGCCTTCAAAAAGGCATGCTGACCAGCAAAATCTTCAAGGGCAAGTGACCTAGGCCAGAAGCAATATGACAGAGGCTTTCCCGGCAAATCGCATGCTCCCGATTTGCCTGTCATTTGGGGCAGCCAAGAACTTGAAGATGCTGTAGGCAACAACTGGTGCTTTGACCACGGGACGGTAAGTGGCTTATAGGAACAACGAAAAGCCTGATCATTTGGATCGAGGTATCACTGCAGCGAACTTTTGCGACGGTTAATCAACCAAACTATATAGTTGTCAGTTCTATCCCTTGTGCTGCTGCTTAGTCATCAGGTTGTTGGCATCCCTGTAGTTGTAATTAGTTCTGGCTGTTCTTGTATCCCCAAGAACTGTTTGCTAACCAGCCAGCTAACCAACCAAATCTCAAACACGAAGGCCCGGTGTTCCCTGCCGCCATGGGCGCCACTTGCTCCTGCAAGCCTGAATGCATACTGCTTCGTCCAAAGGCGGTTCCAGAAACTCAGCTACATAAGTTGGATGACTGGTGGCACGTTGATTGCTCAACTCGTGGTTCTTTAAAGGGAGAGGACCAGCAATGAGCGACGGCAACAACTAACTATGTATTTTGTTTCTGTGTTGGTATCCATGGGCTCACCAGCAACAATAGCCATACCTGCCACAGCTGGTACTCACCATAGCTGTAAACCAACTTGGCTGATGGTTGTTGGTCGTGCCAGAGCAACAACGTGGCTGTTATTGGTGGCTAACTATCAGCAATTCTGGTGATATGATTTGAGGATAGGACCAATGACTATGTAAGACGGCTCACATCAACGTGTTGAACCAACAACATGCACCAGTATTACCCTTTTTGTTCATATAATCAGCAATTCGGCACGGAGACCATGGTTTAGCATGGTTTAGCTACAAAATCACGCTTCGAGAAAAATTGGGGGTGGCTCACATCTGAACAGCTCTACTAGGTTGATGATTTCTGGGACGTGAACAGCCTGGAGTACAGGGGCCCTTGACCCAGCCATATAATCTTGTTGACTGTCGTTATGTGGTTCGTCATCTTTCCAAGTCACCACAGAAGAGCCACCATGGCAATGACAACGATGAAGCACTACATCTTGCAACTGCAATGAATTCATCCACAAGTGATGCCTCTCATATTGCAAGTTGCTTAATACTTATTCGCAAGCTGGTTAAATGAATTCATCTGCTGGTTATATCATATGAAGTTACCCAGGCGTGAACCTCCCAGTGACCCCAGCTGCTTCTATCATTGCTCGAGTACCACAAGGCCAAGGCTTCCAGCGGTTGGCCCGGGCCCCCGAGGAGCCGTTGAAGCCTTCCAGTTGTTGGGACCAGAACCGCGACGTGGTCGACCGCCTGGGGAGTTTGAGTCATCCGCCATCGCCCGTGGCCGAAGTCGTGGTGACGTCCCTGGAGGATTTGGAGGGCGGCTGGTGCCTTGGGCCACGGATTTCGCTGGTGGTGCTGGGTGGGGCCGCCCTTTAAAGGGGGAGCCAATTGAGGCTACCAGCAGTGCCCTGACCAAATGGTAGATGAGTTGATGTTTGTAGTTGGGGTGGCTTTGGTTGGGGATAGCTTTGCTACTTGTTTTGTTGGTCCTTTTGCTAGTTGGGCCGGTGGCTGATCTGTTGACTGCTTGGTTGCATTGCTGTTCTGTTTCAAGTTGGTTCACCGCTTCTTTGATTGATTTGATCTTTTTCAGTTTGTAGTTGACGTTTGGTTGATTGGTCGGTCCTTCGTTTGGAAAATGAAGCTCGCTATTTTGCCTCTTGGGTGCGCAGTCCAACTGGTAGATTTGTTGATGGGTTACAGTTATTTATGCTTTGACACCTAGTTGACTGAATATTATGATTGAATAGAGCTGATACGTGGGTTGATTCCATGGTTGGTTGAGTTCTTGAATGTTAGATTGGTGGCGTTTGAAAGTGTGGTTGATTTCTTGGCTGAATGATTCCTTGGTTCACTGACTAGCTACTGAGCGATTGGTTGGTTGATTGGTTGATTCACTGATTCGGTGGATGGTTTCGTTCGCCAGTCGCTGGGGCTTGCCAGGCAGGTTGGTTGATTGGTTGCCTTTTTCTTAGTGCGACTTGCCATGCAAAGCATTTACACCACGGTGCACACGCTCGCACGCACGCAAAGTATCAATCTACCCTGGTCGTGGTACCGAGCTCCAAAGAAGCGCGGTTCAATTTCTCGTTTGCACAAGCACTTTGAAGCTTCCTTTGAAGCTTTTGGTTCGTTTTGGATTCTTAGTTGTCAATATCGGTTCTGTGACCTTGCTTCCAACCTATAACAATTCGTGCTTGGCCGAGTTTTCTGGCATCCTTCAAGTAGATCCGTCCAGTAGATTGCAATCTCAAGTTTTCAGTATTGACCATGTAGTGGTTCGGCTGGCGCAGATTGAATTGTAACTTTGAGTGCCTTTGATCCAAATCCTGCAACAAAGCCAGCCGGGATTTACTTGTTTGATTTTTCAGATTTGACATATTTTGGTTGCTCATACCGGTTGAAAACCTGGCTGGTTGGAACTTGACGGGCTGATGGTTGGTGGCTCCAGGTTCCGGAAATTGGACGGCAAGGCTGTCGGAGAACTGCACGAAGGGCAGCTCATTTGGAATCGACGCTGGGGGATGGACGATGCCTCCACAGACTCCTGGCGCAAGCGCGGCTCGGGTTGGGAGCTATGACGGAGCCGAAAGGTGGCACCACTTGCAAAAGGTGAGGCAAGATATTCGAATTGACATCAGGAGTAGAGCCTCACTAACCATGCGTCTTGATTCGTGGTAGGCCAGCGCTTGGACATATTGAATGCATTTGGGGTTCAACGGATTCCTCAACTTCATATTTTGCAGGATCCAAAATACAATTGGCCATGTAGTGGTTTTGAACATCATTTCCCTACTGTTACAGACGGTTGGTTGCCTTGCAGAATTGTTCAAAGGGCTGGTTCAACCACCAGAATACGAAGAGCCTGAGAAAAGCTTGAGCTGCAAATCGGGACACGCTGCATCAGGATGTCTTCGAGATTTCTCCTGGAGCTCCTCGACCACACAACACAGCCGCAATGTCTTCACTAGAGATACCGGAGAAGGGGCCACCATGGGATGCTGAGCTGGAGTACAGGGATCACACAAGAAGTGTTGCGAAACCAGTCTCGAAACGTCGTTCAGGGTTTAGAAATTCTGGTGATTGATGGCCAACAAGGAAACTGAATACAGGTTGCTGGTAGTCAGCAACAACAACCAACAGTTGGATTGAACGAATGGCCACATGTGGCCACTGCCCCTTGTCATCGACGAATGGCTGGACTCCTTCCTGATTATCCAATGGTTAACGGTTGGATAGCTAGTGTGCAAAGTAGCTATCACTAGTGAGACGACTTACTGTTGGTGACCAATGCCACTACAGTCACCGACATGTCACTGCAAGTCTTACTAGACTACTTTAGTAGCTATAGTGAATTTCTAGTTTACTGTTCCTTCAGCAATAATTTATAATAATTTCAAAAAGCAAAGACCGAAAGAGAGAGAGAGAGAGAGACTGCTATAAACAACAGATTCCTATATTACTAATAGCGCGGACGCACTATCAGTTACCAGTTGCTATTGTGCATCTTAACGATATTACTAGCAGGTTGGGCTATATTGATATACTGTAGCCGTCAGTCATGAACTACTCGTGACCCTGGGCATTTCTCCACTGGCGTTTGAGGTCTTGGAACTTCAACTCAGAGGCATGAAGTACTACGGCGTCATTTCCAGGGAAGCACAGGCGCACAGCCGCTATGCCAAGATATCTGAGGATACCCCTTGCACCACGCTGTAGGAAGAGTCCCTGTGTTCAAAGGTTGATCAGAGACGTGCATGGATCGCTGGTGGCTGTGGGATTTTCTTTCATATGGATCAGATGCATCTCGATGTGACTTTTCAGATTGGTTTGTCAATGTGGTCAAAGGCATGGGGTCCACGCATGGTGTCATGGGTTGGGGCGCCCAAGCCGTGTGCCATCGCTGGTAAAGCTTTTTGAGGCATCGATCACTTGGAACGATGGTGATGTGTGGGTCCGCAAGTGAACCTGTCAATCCAAGTTTGCGCACAGCCAAGTTGTGCGCAAGATTTGTCAAACAATAGGCGGTGGCACACCAACCTGTTTGCCAATCATTGACGTCCCATTTTTCCTGGGGATGATGTTTTTTAATTCACCGCACATTGTCTTTCATGCTCAGCACCACCATCTGCAAATGCAGCTGGACGTTGTTTAGCAAACAGGCGGCTGCTTTCGGGATGTTCTGGCATTTTGAATTGCAAGATGCCGGTGAATTTGACTGGTAATGTGCGCTTGGCCACGAATAGTGTGAGGAGTCGGCAACGAGCCGCCGGAAATCGCAAAACTGGAGATGCGGCTCAAATGTTTTCTGGCAGGGGGATCGATTTTTATCAAAAAGCATGGCACACGTGACCACTGGACTTTGCCAGGAAGTGCAGTCCGTGGCAATATTGAAGGGTCAGTGGCACCTTGGTTTGCCACCATTTCAACAAACGACCGAGCCACCCGATAAGCTTCACCGGAACCTCGGCGACAAAGACGTCACAAAGCAATGTCGCATTTCATCCCTGTGACCCCAAGAGTGTCAGGCCAAAATTATTACATCAGGGGAGTGACCCAAAGTCCCAACAGTCGTAGAAGAGTGTCACTCGAAGAACGCTACGCAAAGTTGGTCCATCGCAGCTACTTGAGTCCTTGCCCCAAACGATGCAAGAGTCCCATATATCCCTGTAAGAGTCTGATCACACACTCTTCGTTTTGGCTGATCAAGTCTATTTTACCTTTATTTGGGACACCCGTCGAAACAAGTTTCTCAAGCATTTACTAAACCGCAATCGTGATAGTACGGGTCAAATATATTCAGCTATAACATTACCCACCAAGGCATAATAAGACAGTGGTAAAGATCTGTTTGATGAAGAATGCCTGATAGCAATTATTAACTATCACAGCCACCAATATGAAAGAAATAAAAACAAAGATAATTCCAATACACAACAATAACTATACCAAGGACGCGACGTAACCGCGCGCCAATGTAGTTCAAAATCTCAGTAGCACAGCGATTTCATGCCCTTTTTTCTCCACACCTGCCACGTTTTGCGCACGTCTCATTTCCGGAGCCACGCTTTGTCCTTTTCGAGGGCAGACATGTCAGCTGGATGGCAACCTAGTTGGTTGGCTCTATCTTGTCTGTAGGCTTTGAATACCTGCAGGTATATCTACAGATTACCCCAGCCCACCCCAACATGGCACCCCGTACATGGCATAACATAAGGCTTAAATAAAATTGTGGTATATTTTAACCATATTTTTTTATCTTTTTTCTTAATCTTATTTTTTAAATTAAAACTATATCGTAAAAATATTATTAATATATTATAATTATTTAATTAAAATATATATATATATAATTTTTATATAAAAATCTTTTAATAATATTACAAATTTTATTAATTTAAATAATATAATTAAATTATTATTAATTTATAATTTACCATAATTATCCTTATATATATATATATTTTATATAAAAATAATTTTAATTATTATAATTTAATTTTTTTAAATTAAATAAATATATTATATAAAATTAAATTAAAATTAATTATAATTATATTAAATTTAAAAATATAATTATTAAAT
>VSDK01007138.1:143070-154255 GCA_009767595.1 Symbiodinium kawagutii | reverse complement strand
AATATATAATATTTAAATAAATTCAAAAATTATATTAATATAATTTATTTTTATTAGAATAATTTCAAAAAATATATTTTATTTATCTATTTTCTAATATATTTTATTTATATATTTTTATTTTTTAATTTATTTTTTTTAAATATATTTATTAATTTATTATTAATTTAATTAGATTTCTAATATGTTTTTAAATAAGGGATATTTTCGGCTCGCGTTCGCAATCCCAAGTCGTTCCTTTATGTGGATGTACCACTGCTGGGCAAAACCTGAGTAGCGGCCCAGGATTCCAATAAAAATATCATAACATATTTTATTTAATTAAATTTCAATTTTTCAAGCCATAGGGGACCGTAAAATTGCTTGGTTCATTGTTGTTTATGATTTATATTAGTGATCAATCTTGGGAAATGTCAGGGTATCCTTATTTTGGAATAGTTGTTTTGAAATATATGTGCTATAGAATTTTTAGGCAACGGTGTATTTTGTTCAAATGGTTTACAAGAATATATGTGCGGTTGTATATCACATTTATTGGTCTACTTCTCAATCAAATGCATTTATTGTACAAATAATTTAGCTCGCATCCATCACTACAAAGCTTTGCTCGTACTGCTAGAAAACCATAGGAATCCACCACGTGGAAAAACGAAATAAACACCCATAATTAAAGTCAGCACGCATTTGGTAACAAAATTGATAAATAAAAGATAAACCACACGGAAAAGTAGATGTTTGAAGATTTGCGAATATATCCGTCGCTGCCGAAAAACCTCCACAAACATCTATTAGGCATGCCGTTTTGTAAGGGCCAGACTGGTTGGTGGTAGTAAGTCATGAGCCATCTCAAACATATAATCTTTGTCAACCAACCAACCATCCCTTTTCTCGGAGTCAAAGCGTCGCTCCCCCGGCCTTGTGGAGTGGAGCCGCACTAACAAAAGATGAAACTAACAATGTGCCACACAGGCTACGACAATGCTGAATGCCCTCCCAGATATCAAGATACTTACCTCGTCAAACCGCGCACTTCTTGCACAGCGCGTTTGACCTTTTCTTGCTTGAATGCCAAACTTGAGACCAACTCAGATCGTATTCGAACGACGTCACCACTCACATTCAAAGGCAGCGTCTGTTGGGGCATGTCAATCCCAAACCGCACCGACAAGTCCGATAACAAAGCCATTGCAGTCACCTGGGCAGGAAATCGCGGTCTCTTAGCATACCCCTTGCTCATGTTCCGAGCTCCCAAACGGTATAGGCCCTTACAGGCCACCACTGGAAGCACTGGCAGCGGAGGTGGCGAGATCAATTGACACATCTGGTGGATCCAGTAGGCAAACATCAGTCCCTGCTCAGCAAGAACCGCGTGTTGTGCCACTGCATCTGCATGTGAACTCGGCAAGTACAAGTGAATCACCCCATCTTGTTTCGGGCGCTTGATGGGAATGTAACATCCAGTATCCAGCATGAAGGAAACCGCCAGCTCAATATATGTGATGCCAGGATCATCAACCACCAAAGTGTCAGGATCCGGCCATTCAAGCTTCCGAGCAAAGTTCACCTTCAAATCCGGAAACAGCCAAGGATCCGGAACAACCCAGTTGGAAAGAAGATCCAGTTGTGTCCGGGCATTACTGTTCTCCAAGCCATGTGGGCTCTGCTGATTGTCGAGTTGCTCTTGTTTTGCTCGAGCCGTATGCAAGGTCAGAATATATTGATAATAACTCTGCAACCTATCAATGTCAGTCTGAACTCCAGTAGCCATTTCAGTCCATAGTCTAGCCTCTGCAGGATACATATATTTGCATGCATTGACAGCTGCATCATTGGCAACCTGATTTCCAAGTGCATGGTAGCGTTCCAAAGAGTCAGCAACCTCCCTGGGATTCTGATGAGCTTTCACTTTACAACCAAAATGATGACGCCGTTGAATTGCACACCACAGTCGAGAGATTAGATCAAAATCCGCCGATTGAACAAGCTGCGAAACATGGGTGACCTCTCTGCATTCTTCCAGTAAATCCAGCACATTCTGGCAGTCAGAGTGAAAGGAGATACCCGAAAACCATTCACACAACTTGACCACCGCAAAAAGCTCAGCACGATGAATGGTCTGTCTACCAGTCACACGTGCCACTGAAAGAACCTTCAAGGATGAAGGCAACTGCCCTGTCTGGAGAAACAAATCCGACGCTGCTCTGCGCTCCATGTCTGTCAAACATGTGTCAAAAACAATTGCATAGGCCCCATGGCGAGCCGTCGTGATGGAAGGAAACTGAAGAGATCCATCAGTGTAAAAATTCAAAACCTGCCCCGCTTCCGTCATGTCAGTGAGTTTTTGTTGCATAGAAGACTCAAGTTGTGCTTCAATGTGATGACATGCAGCAGTTTGCAAAACCTCCAAATCCGCATGTTGAAATATAACAGGCAATTCATGAATCAGCGAAGTTTCATTGAGAAAAGAGTCCAACAAAACCTGGTGTGGTTGTCGAAGATGTGCAAAAGCTTCACACTCATGCACTCGGTGAAATCTGCTATCGACTGCATCACAAAAGGCACACCTATCATCTGCATCATTGGCCCATTTACATTTTTGGGTAGCCAGCTGGAAACCACCTGAAATTTCATTCAAGAGTTGTTGCTGTTGTCCAGGACCAAACTGTGCCAGCACACGTTTAGTCTCAAACGTGTTAATCACCAGACCATGCAAAATGTCACGCTGAGTACACTCTTCCAACAAATTCTTTTGACGCGTGAGTTCCAACCAGAGTCGATACACCTTGATACCCATTGTCATTAAAGGGAAGGAGACCGAATCCGTCACCCAAACCTGCCCGTGTTCGTCAACCATCCAATCAACTTTGTCCAAATAGTAGGCCAAGCAACCTGCGGGACCATGACATTGACTGAACTTCGCCGTGTGATTAGAAACCAAATGAAAGAACTGGTCACGATCTGCTTGCGATAGCGAGTTGACAAAACGTCTAGCAGAGCGAAGGATCTTGAGTACAATGTACACCAGAGGGTCATCCAGTCGGGGAGTGCATGCGATAGCCATAGTACTGTTTCGACTTTCATTAGGTCCCAGCACAGCGTTCGAAATCCCAGGTCGCATGTTTTGCAAATGGTGCATGCCAATGGGAAGTACCTCCAACCCATAAAAAGCCAACGGCAAAATGCCGCCCATCACAAGGTGAGATTTAGTTGACAGGTCATGCGGCATAGATTGAACTCGCTTCAACAGAACTTTGGCTTTGGAAATACGCTCAGTGTATTGACCTAATTTCGGACAGCCTCGATATGTATGTTGACAACCTAAGTCCATGGCAGAGTTCACGTGAGGAATGTCCTGGTCCGGTAACAGTGTTCGAAAAACATGCTGAGTATGTTCACTAAACTCTTTGGATGTGGCCCATGTCCAGGTCTTCTTCCAGTCAATCAGCATACGTGCTGAGGTAGTGAAGTTACGCGTTACTTGCAGTATGGCAGAATGATGCTGGGGGTCGTCCAAAATCCAACCCCAGTTGTCAGCGTAACATGTGCCAGTCGGGGCATGTCCCGTCTCTTCGATGGAAGCAAGCCAGAGATACCCGAGTGACAGCATAGCAACGATGCTCATCGAGTCCCCTTCAGGGCACCCGTTATTCGTTCCAAAGGGCACCCCACACTGTCTATTGATTGTCCAAATGCGTGTCATCTGGCCCAAGTTGGCAAGCCAGAAGTGGACAACTTTGTCCGGAACACCAAGTCTTGACATGATCGCCGCTGCTGCTTTCCTGCAAATGGTGTTGAAGCACTTCTGAAGGTCCAACACTACTCCAGTATGGTGAACATCAGTTGCCTTGGCCTTTTCTAACAAGAATGCCAGAGTCATACTGGCATCGATAGGTCCACGATGCTTCAAAAAGCCCGTGATGCCTGAAGGCATCATAGCTGCAAATCGGCACAAAATCTGTTGTGAGATCACTCTACCCCAGGTTCGATACAACATCGCAAAAATTGTGATTGGACGTATCTGCGACACCTGCACACTCCCTGCAATTTTAGGAAGTGCAACCGTCAAAACGGTCATGAACCAAGAAGGAAACTGAGACAGCTCTGCCGTCAACGTTGCCAGCTGTTCGATTGCACGACGAGGAAGTTGTTTAAGTTCTGCACCACTAATGCCATCAATTCCTCTGGCAGAAGATGACTTCTGTGCTTCAATTGCACGTATCCAGTGGCTGGGGTTTCCCACTTCAACATGGAACTCCGGGATCTGCTCAACGTTGGTCAGAAACATTTGGAAATCCTCAGGCAAGTCCCTGTCATAATCGGTTACCGTCCAATATTGTTGCCAATATTCCGTAAGGGCATGAAAGAGATCAGGTGCATCAAACAGAACCGCATCCTGGGTAACAGTGACATGTTCATCAATGAAAGTAGGCAGTTCTGCGAAGCGTACCGTTATGGAGTGTGCATCACGACGTTGCAAAAATCCTTGGCAATGTCCAAACTGAATAGGTGTTCCAAACTGAAATTCTGCCGGAGCTGGTACATAAGCCCGAATCAGTGGGCCTTCTGGAACGACAATTGCTTCCTGTGTAACCTGACGATGAATCTCGGACAAGGGCTCAACAAAATCCCTACGCATTTGGGAGAAGGCTTGCTTATTACCCGCATTGAGCTTATCCAGTTGCTGGTCATATTTTATTCGCTGTTTCCTGAATTTCGCATCATCAGCTATGTGGCATTCACAATCATATGTCACCAGTTGAAGAAGTGTGTGCACATATTCAAGAGTTGGGAGACCCCAGCTGGGCCATCCAAGCTCTGGTTGGTTTTGACACCAGCAAACAAAGTCCGGAGCATAACCTCTGGCATCTAAGATGGCACGCCATTCACAGAGCAAGGCACCAATGCTACGTGGAGGGATCCAACCTTGAGGAAACTTTTTTAATCTCCCCAGGAAAGTTCGCAAACGGCGGACCTGTTTCACCCTAGCAGCTGTAGCAAAACGTAGCACTTCACACTTGGGATTGAAGTCTCCTTTGCGTCCAGCTTTCAACAACATGCGTCTAGGAACTGGATGTGGCACACGAGGCTGGCATCGACCCTTATACTTTCTGGGTAAAGGAAGGCAGTGTGGAGCTGGGATTTGACCTGTAGCATCCTGGGAGCTTTGGTATGCCCGATCAACCATGTGCTCCAAGTGTTGTCCCCATGCCTCCAGTGAATCAGGTTTGAAAGCCGGAAAGGATTCATATGCTTCTTCAATCAAGGAGGGATTAACATTAAGTTCCAGCCAAGTGCGTGGCAATCTGATCTGATTGACAAAGTGGGCCCTACGTGGTATGGTCAGTCTAAAAAGTACCACTTTGTGCGTGTCAAACCATGGCTCTGGCAGAACCTGTATGTGTGTGATCATGGAGGCAAGTTCATGACTCATCAAGGCAGTATCCGGAGATGTAACATCCTTGCAAGTGGGGGGGTATTCCAGGCCATACCGAGATTGATACAGCATATTCAAGTCTCTCATGTTTCGTTGTTGAAATGCATGTGCCGTTGAGGACCGCATTGGATCAAGGTTAAAATCTCCCATTAATATGGCCGGAAGACCTATTTGGTCGATGGCCTGCAAGGCCACTTGCATCAGTTGGTTCGTGAAATTGGTGGCGTGGGCATTACCTGATGCCATACCGTACACCGTCAAGCATTGGATTTGCAAGCCATGTATGTCAATTAGGGCATGGACAATGCGTGAGGTCTGCTGCCATTCCTGAGGTATCGTTCCATGAATCAATCGTATGGGGTAGTGAGCAAACATAGCAACCCCAGTGGCTTTTCCACGAGATGATTCTTGTCCATCAATCCTGACACGAAATTCAGGTGCTGGCGCACCCCAAACACACTTGAAACCATTGCGATGCATGCCACGAGCAAAACTTTTCTGGGTGACAAACGTTGCGGCTGTCTCTGCTGCACTAAAAACGTCAATGCCTTCATCTCGAATGAGCTCCTCATAAGTATCAAGTTTGGGCCCTATCGTTGTGGGGTTTGTCAGTGCAAAGTTTATCACTGTGTGATCATCAGGGCCAGGATTATCCGCCTCTCCTAATCGCATTCCGACATAAATTCCTTTTGGTCTCCATCTTATACCTGGCTCAGAGAATGCAACTGAGGCGGACATGGATAGCTGGGAAGGTTCAAACTGCTGTACAGGATGAGAGGCAAGAAATGAGATCAAACCTAATGTTGAACTACCGAAGAAATGCGATCTCATTGGTTTTCTCTCCAAGTGATCACTGCCGCATTGGCAGTGTTGGCAAAACATGTAACATTTGTGGATGTCCATTTGGCATCGGAACATCTCCTGATGACTCAGTGCAAGTAGCAGGGTGATCAACATGCGACCGAAATGGCAAACATACCTACAATCGTTTGGCCTTGTGCGACAGTGCTGACTACACCACCATAGACTTACATGATGTCGAAGGGAGACAAGAGGCCCTATCACGATCCACTGCATATCAAGACTGACATGGCAAGTCACACACCTGTGATGGTACGCTTTGATAGCATTTGAATGAAGGATCTTCGCAGTGAAAAAGTACATCAACCAGCAACACGCTGTTTCAATGAATGCAAGATTGCCCTTGTAACAGGGAAAACACACACAGCCATTGAAACTATCTAATACGTAGCCCACCATCGTGATCAGCACGATATGAAGGTTACATATTGGCGAATCCAGTGAGGTCAAGTACCATCTTGTGACCATGCAGCCTACGAAATGCCAAAACAGAAAATCAAAGGTGCAAACATTGGCGAATGCAAGTGATTCCGGACTGTCCTGCGTGCTATGTGAAAGGCATCCCATTTGGCTTTGCACGTCTATCACAGTGACTGGCCACGGACGAAGACATTCTGGCCCCGCACCTGGATGACAATGTACGACTATGTTCCATGTCAAGCACTCAATACCCTTATTGAGTACGAAATTGTCAGCATACCTAATCCAAGAGTAAGACATGTCACATGTTGCAGCCGCAAACCTGAAATGACTGCAATAAAGTAGAGTGACGAGGAACGATTGAACATGTCTGACAAAATTCCTGGTAAAGGCACAAAAGATGAAGATTACACATGAAAGATGATCTTGAGCGAATGATAGCAAATGCAAGAAATGGTATGCAGTAAACTCAACCACAAAACTCAGCAAGATGTGATCATACTTGAAATCGCTGGACTTGCAAGGATGATCGGTCCGTCTGGTGTCACTCAAAAGCAATGTCATGTGAAAGAAATATGCCAAACTAATTATGCTTGCAGTGGGAAGATGCTGTCAATCCTCCATGTCGGAAACTTCCGACGTTTCGCCCTTGGAGCGCTTCTTGCGTGGCTTGACAAGCTGACGCAGTTCTGCCATGCGTGCATCCATCATGTCAGAGTTCTGTTGCAATGATGTTTTCAATGATTTCTCTACTTCGCTTTGCAATTGAACAATGGCACCATTCACTGACTGAAATTGCTCTCTGGTGTTGTGTTCCAAATGCTGGAACTGCTGCTTGGTATCATTGCGCAGCTGTTCATGTGCCACAGCAAACTTCTGAAATTCTGTTTGCAGTTGACTGATCTTTGCATCCTGGGCCTGAAGCCGCTGCTCCGTGGGTCCTGTCACGTTTCTCATTGGAGTAGGAGTCTCTCCCAACTTCATTCCTGCCCAAGGGTCCGAACCTGGAGTCTGGAATGGGTCAATCCGAGGATTCACCGTGCCTCGTGGACCAACAAGCAAAGGTTGCCTGTGTACATCTCGCTCTGGCAAGTGTTGCAGCAAAATCGGTGATCCATTGAAGAGATGAATGCCAGAAGGAGGATGTGTTTCAGATCTGATCAAAAATCCTGATGGACCCAGCGCTCTGAAGGGTGTGGCGCTCCACTTTATAGAACCCAGCCACTTCTGCAAGTTGTCCATGGAGACACCAAATGGAAGACCCATGGCCTTGTACACCACATCCCCACCTTGTTTGGAAGGAGGTGGGACTCCAGGATTGAGCGTTTCCCACGCTTTCGCATAGTCTGAGGCCTTGACTCGATATCCCAACGTCATCCTTCCTTTCACCAGCCCCAAGCAACCTGCAATAGTGGCAGCTTGGCATACGGCTTGGGATGAATCAACCTTCGACCACACCACTCTGTAGTCCAATGACAGCCTTCCATTCTGCAGTTTGGGTGTGCAGAATACTTTGTTGAATCCTGTGATGCGAAGAAAGCAGTCCAACTTCTCCTCAGGTATAGTGGCATGGATTTGCACGCTCGTTGCTTGATGGGGAGATGCTTGGGCACGTCCATTTTTTAAGCTGCGCCCCCATGCCGCTTGCAGAATGTTCATGTCATCTCGCTCCAGAATCTTGCGAAAAGTTGGAATGGTCCTTTGGGTGATGTCAGCCCATACATCAGCATCAAAATCATCCTTGTAGGCTGTGAGTGCCACCAAAGAACATCCTGCAGCTTCAATCTGTGGCCCATCACCTGTATCCCAGCATACTTCCTTGCTGCCAAGCTGCGTGATAAAGCCTGACAATATCACCATTTGCTTCTGGCGATTGTAACATGGAATTCGTATCTGTTTGTGAGGCAGGGTGGTTGAGCATGGCATCTGGCCCATGGTGAGAATTGCAAGTTCATCACTGCTTGTTTGTTTTCCCGCTTGCAGCCATGGAATCGCTTTCTGTGCCGGTAATAAACAGATGCCACTGGCCTGTGGTCGAATATCAGCAAGTTGGTTGACAAGATTTCCTTCAGTTGTTCTGAAAAATCCCGGGCAAATCTCAAAGTCACTGGCATCAAGGGGTACCTCTTCTGGTTTCTTCTTCCTAGCCTTCCATGGCATCCCATCTCCATGCTGGTAGGACACCGGCTTGGACGGTTGTGGTATCGTGATACCTGCTTCATCACACAATTGCATCAAGCTGCGATGGCGTGGTCCGCCAGTCGGTTGTGCAGTGATAGCCTGGATCCTACCCATGGCAAATGTGGTTAACAACTTTTCAACAGTCTCAGTCACCCATGGGAGTTCATATCCCTGCTCCAACAAGATGCTTGCTAAAGCGCTTTGCTGCATGGATCTTTGTTGAACCTTGGCTGGTCCACCTGAGCCTCCGCCTCCAAGCAACCTGAGTGTCAAACTGTTGGATGGCAGTACTTGTAGATGACAAGGAGACTCATGATTTGCAATGGCATGTGCATGCAAGTCAACATTATTGTCAAGCCATGTGCCGCCATGCATGAGACCATGTGGAGTGATTCCTATCATTGGTCGCAAAGCAATTTGCAAAACCTGCATCATCGAGGCCACTGTAACGGCCGGTGGGACTGGTCCCTTCCACAGCTGCGACTCCAGCCAGTCCAGAGAAATCTGTGGCAAGGAGGCATCAGCTGACCTGGTGATTTCATGCATGAGAACCTGAGTCGCAGAGGCAGCCAATGCTACACGGAAGGGTTTGTGTGGACAAATTCCCTCCTGTCTGCTCGGTGAGAAAATGACCAACAGTTGTTGTGAACTACTGCAAGTGGACACCCTTCTCCCCAAAACCTGCAGCATGGATGGCGTGAGTACCTGAGCCCAAAAGTCGGCCATGGTTTGCCTAGGGATCAAGTCACCCTGAACTCCCAAGATAAAATTGTCATTGAGTGGATTCCAAACCCAGGTGACTCTGCATAATGGGTTCGCGGCTGCAACCAAAACCGGGTGCACTGGGAGCACAGGAGCTGGCAATGGTTCCTGCAAAATGATGACATGTTCGGCTGCAGTTTTGTCATTTGGTATGGGACCAAATTGGTCATGTGGTGTGGCAATGTGTCTCAACGCCGGATGCATCACAATTGGAAGATTCCTGGGTGTCTTGAGGACGGTCAGTCCGTTGTCCAACAGTGTCAGAAGGTGCGTCGTGTCTTCTTCCGCATCATTGGCTACATGATCAGGGTCATGAATCAACTCAACGCTCGGCAGACCCAAGTCCCCATTGGTGGCTTGCGAACGAAACATGGAATCCCAGGGTACTACCAACTGGTCATGACTGAGATCTGATGAGAACCAAAAGAATTGTTCATCATTCTGGAAATTCACTTTTGCCTTCAACACCACGTTGAATGGGATCGTTGAGGAAACTGCTTCAGGGTCATCCGGTGTCAGCGAGGGTGGTGATACTTGGGTAGCTTCGCAGAATCCTGGAGTGACAGAAGAAGAATCCCTGGGTGGTGCCATCCAGCAAATTTCCTGCATGCAATCCGTGCGAACTGTGTTCAGCAAAACTTCATATTCATCTAGGATGCTCTGCGGAATCGGGTCACTCAGCAGTGCCATGAAGAAACCTCCATGGATCCTTTGAAAGCAAGTTTCAGTTGCATTCCAACATGTGTTCAAGTACATCTGCATGACATCTTGGATATCAATCTTCTCGGAGTGCAAGGAGTTGGAAAAAGCAACAATCAATGGCAAGACCTGACTGGTGAGAACAACATTTCCATGGATCATCCATCCTTCTTTGATGTCGTCATAGAGAAAACATTGCCCCGTCAGCCCATGTTTCAATGCAATCTCACTTGGGTGCCAATGACGGAAACCATTGATGCTTTCGGAATCCTCTAAGTAGTGACCGTAGAACTTGTATCTTTTCAGGTAGTCAAGGTCCATCAAATGTTGTTGACCATACATTCTCATGAAAGTCGGAATGACATCATCTTCTTTGTGGATTCTCTGCTGAAGTACTTGGTGACTGGTCAACCCATGCTTCCATGTGAATGCTGGATCGCTTGCAATATGCAGCTTGTCTGAGGGAAATGCGAGCAGAGCTTTGGTTTCTTCATTCCAGCATTTGAACACCGAATTGCATGATGGGATCTCCAGATCATCTGTTTTCCAAAGTGGAATGCTCGAAATGGAAAGCCCTGCATGAACCCGGATGGCAACAGCAAACCAACGAGGTCGATCCAATTTCATGGTTTCACTCACTGTGATGATGCGCTGAAAAATGATCTTGTAGCCAATCCAGTGAATGGCCCTCGTGATGATAGCCCTGTGGTCATGAGTGCTGAAGTTGGCTACCTGCTCAATGAGAATCATGGTTGGGCGAATGAATCGACATTCCAAGATGCTTTCCAGAAGAAGCTGTCCCTCTGGCGAGAACAATCCTGCTGACCT
>VSDK01007138.1:115305-142982 GCA_009767595.1 Symbiodinium kawagutii | reverse complement strand
TGAACTATTCGCTGAAGTCCAAGGTGGACATGGGGATGAAATGCTGACAGCATCGATTCCGAGGGTTGCCGCTGCTGGGAGCCATTTGAAGGATCTTGCATCGTCTCTGATCATCCAATCTCCATCATGTTCAACAAAGAATTGGGTCGGGAGCATCTTATTCGTTTGAATCAAATTCGAATGGTTCGTCAATGCATAGGATGTGGCAGCATTGATGTCATGTTCAACCGAGATTGTTCGGATGTTGCCCGTTGACCTGAACTGGTTCACAAAATCAACTGCACTCTTCCAACCCCCGAAGCCCCCTCCATAGAGCTCAAGGAGAACTCTATCTGCATGCTGATCTTCAGAAATGTCAGTGTGATTGACTGGCATCATCATGGATTGGTCATCCAAAATGTAGTTTACATTGTTGAAGTCAACATTGACAACCTGTCTCAGCCACATTCTTTGACCGAGAGGAGGAAGCTGAGATTGAGAAAGCCACAAAACCGTCTGAGTTTGCAATGGTTTGTCTTCTGGTACAAACACATGATCCGACCAAAAGGCATGCTGTCCATACCCTTCCGTTGCAAATTGACAAACAGTAATGACCACTTTGGATTCAGTCAACATACGTGTCTCTGCACACACCATCACATTCACACGATCCATGACGTCACATCCGGTTGCACCCAGAACATCGTAACGCTCAAGGACACCAGAAATGTCAGGTTTCGAAAATGCCATGGCTCCTTCGCACCCCTGCCCCAGAGGAGGCAAGGCTAGCACGCGCAGCTGGAGCCCAAACCTTCCAACCAACCATCCCAAATACCAGGGAACAAAGAAAGTAACAAAACACGTTCAAAACACTTCAACACCACCAACTAGCAAAAAAAAAGCGACTTGGTACTGCACTGCTCGGTCAACAACTGCACATGCACCATGTTTCTCCGAGAAACTTCAGGCATTCGCTCTTGCAGGACGACCAGCAATCGAAACCGGAGGAGCACGCCTGGAGAGGCGGGCGACCACGGAGCATTTCAGTCAAAACGATTTAGTTTGTGCCGTTCTTATAGGAGTTAATGGCAAATTATTGGTGAATGTCTTACTAATTCAATCTGATCTCAAGTAAAGGAACTATCGTTTGGATTTCATATGAAACTTCAATGTCTGTTTATTGCTTAGTGGCTCATTGATTCAATGTGATCAAGTTGACTGTTCGGCCAGCTAATCCTTACACTTACAATTTGATCAATGAGGCATTGACCCTGGGCAAACAAAGAGTCAGCTGGGATCAATGGCACCCGAACCGGCAGCCCAATGGCCTCACAATCCTGAGACCAAAGGAACTTGGACTGTTGCCGCACAGACTCTTCTGGATTCCACAATTCGATCAACTTCAGCGCCGCAAAGCCTGCAGCTTCTTGGAGTTTTTGGGGGGACTTAGAATAAGAAACCGCAAGACTGAGGCCATCGTTGTCAGCTAGACTCTAGGTGCAGGTTTCGAGGCAAACAGGAACAAAAATTGGGAACTTGGGACTTGGACAAGAGCATCTGCAAATCCTTCGTTGGGTATCTTTAGATTTGCTTATCCGACTTATCCTTGGATATGCTTCTTCTCGCACCAATGACCATGGCTTTTGTTGACACTGGTTGAAGGAGTTTCCCACGACTGAGTCTGCGATCAAACCTACTCAGGTAGCCTCCGTACAGCAACCGACCAGGGTCCTGTTGGCGACATGATGCTCACTGGTATCATGATGATCCATAATGTCGCCAAGCAACGCACTTCTTGGACCAGTGATCGGCTGGGGGCACACCCGCAGCTGGTTTTGCCTTGAAGGGTTGATGGTGTATGGGCGTCCCAAAGGCATATGGTTGACACGTGGGAAATCTCACTGAGGACTCAGGTCGTGTGTGTAAAAGAATACATTTACAGTGACACGCACACACACACACACTCTATATGTGTCAATACTGTAAGTATATCATCAGACTTGAGGCACATACATGTATTTGCTATGAACGAAAAAGCTTGTATATACAAAACTGTATACATATGTGTTACATATGACATATGTCCACTATGGACCTAACTATCTGAAACTATACCAGTTGTATAATATTACGTGTTTTATATGACAAGGACATCTCAAAGGCCGTAATGCAGGGACCACGACCCACCGGTGTAGCAATCTGAGGGGCTGCTCACCCATTGAGCCACGAGGATTGTGGAATCTTTTGAACATCGCTTTTGAAGCAACAACGCGTCGTTTGAACTTGTTCATTCGTTGGCAAACTCTAACGTACTACAAATTTCATATCTAGACGACAGGTATCCTTCATGGCAATAGTCTTGAGCATTGTGACCGTTCTAGGGGTTGCATGCCGGCAGCAAGACTTACGCATGATTGTTTCCCTCTGGTATCGAAGATTCCCTATGTAAACAACACAATATTTGATTAAGCACGTTTGCATTTTCAATGATATATTCACTTTGGGCAGCAGAACTATCTGCAAATCTACCTTATGTAACCAGCAATCACTACTCGCAGCCGGGTTGTTTCAGGGCCATCGCAGACTACAAGATTCATCACCATGCTTGGCAATGGAAAACATCTGCTTGGTAAATAAATATTTGCAGAGCAAGTCACTATGTAGTGGATCAACTTGGTTGATCCACTCCCACCGGACTGCCAAAAGATTACTTGTTCGATCAAGTTGAGCAGACCCGGGCTAGAGATCCCGCAGAAAAAAATCACCGCGGTTGCAGTTGCTGTTCTCATTGAATGATGCGAAAATGACGGCCGGGTAAATTTGAGCGGCGGATAGTGAAGGCCACGTGAACGTGAGTTCATCTCTGTCACTGAAATATCTTTCGGGATCTCAAAGCATGTGAAACCTGCACCCGGCGCGCTCAAATTGAACGGACCAAAGTGGTAGCAAATCTACAACCATAAAAACTTGCGTTCAAAACTGGTCTTTGCCCACTCATTCCTTGTCAATAATACCACGGGGCATCCCCACTTGAATGGGCGCCCACTGCGGCTCTAGCCCTGGCGGACTCGGCAAACGGGGCTCCAGCCCCGGAGGGTCGGGGAGGCGGGGCCCCAGCCCTGGTGAACTCGGGAGGGTTGGTTGAGCTGGAGACGGCAGTTGCATCGGGGTCCCTGGAACATCTTGCGCATGTTTCATGGGTTTTCGGTCGCCTTCCAAGGCGTCTAAATGAGAGGCAAGATCCAAGTGATAGTTCACGTAAGCGGCCTTGACTGTTCCACTCATGCTCAACGCCATAGACACGAAACTGCTCAACTGAGTGACTTGAGTGCTGAGTGTCGCCTGTATTGGTTCGCTCTGTGCTGACGACCCAAAAGTTGATGAGAAGGTCTGCGAGGTGATGAAACTTTGAAGCAGGAACGAAAGAGGCGCTTCCACTGACTTCTCTCGGAGGCTCATGGCAAGATAAGTGTCTGTTGGGTATCCATAAGTGACGGACTCGCTCACAGCTTTCCAGAGTGCGGAGCACCAGTCCTCCTTTCTCATCAGCAAGCGAATTTCAGATAGCAGGGCTATACAAATGACTGTCACTTGCAAGCCAAAAAAAATAAGATTGCGAATTAAACAATTGCACTGCCAAATTGATATCAGTGCCCACATCCAGAAAAAAGGTCCCCATGTCCACATACAACAGAACTCTTTCCTTAATGGAAGCCCGGATCTGACAAGTTTTCATTTTGGTTGACAACTCTCGAGCGCTAGAAGTCACTCGCTGTTGCAGTGCCATGTCTGCAACTGCTGCCCCAGACACCTCCCTTGCTCCGCAGAAGCATCTTGTCATGATTAGCAAAAAAGGCAAGGAAAGAAAAACTGACAGGACAAAGGCATATGAAATAGCGATTTGTATTCCAAGAAGCACCATCGAAGGCTCATATTGGCCAAGAACCTTGTCCTGCAGGGACAACTCCTCCTGCAGGAGCCTGGGTTCGGATAGCTCCTCATGACCCTCAGCATTCACTTGTCGTCGTATGCCCGGATAGAACCAGAACATGAAAACCACATTGCTGAGTAAAGAGAGTGACCTGAGCAAGAAACTTATACGTACAAATGTGCGGGCAGGCTGTTGGTTTTGCGCCAATCCGAAGGCAGAGTAGTCCTCAGGAAACAATAGGCTCAATGACATTCTCTTCAACCTGTTCAAGTCATGTTTAGGATGGCACCATGGTGAGCTGAGGAGGCCTGCCCGGTGCCAAGCCATTGCAATCATGATGGAAATCAAAGCCAAATACAGGCTGAAATGTATGAGACCAGGGCCTGCCAGATATATCAGCCCGGAAGCCTCACACAAGAGACAAAGCCATACTTTCCAAGATTTCCATCTGAATTCCTCTGCTATGATCTGCTGGGCAGCCTTGAGCCTCCCAACCAGCTTGAAGGACGGCATTTCTTCCCAAAAGAAAGCCGTATGGAACTGATCCAACTTGAGCCATCAGTTGCACATGGCTATCATCATGAAGCATTCTGAAAACAAACAAAGGGTGGCTGTTCCACCATCCCTGGCGAAGCATGGGGGGCGCCAAATTGATTTTTTGGTTTGTGGGAAGACTCTTTACAACGCCATATTCAGCTTGGGAAATCTGGGGTTCCACTCAATGTTCCGCACTGCCCATGTGCTGAAGAACATGATACGTTCCAGTCCTCAACATTCTTTCCACCAACCTTGCAACCAACTCGTACCCAGCACTCCCCAGTGTCTGTACCCGACTTGCGCCCGAGACACATGCGTCCAAACAGGACAAGCAATGCAAATTCCGACGCCAGGAATCAGCCTCTTTGGGCCGATGCAAGGCATGGTCCAGGTCCAGGAAAAGTCCAGTGATCCTGGGAAGTGGGATGATCTTGGGAGAGCATAAGGGAGGGAGGAATTTATGACGGCAATACTCAGTCAAGAGTCATGGAGGTTGCATGGTTTCTGGGTCAAGACCTGTCAACCATCGCTGGTCAACATTGTAGCTAGGTGCCTAGTTTTTTCCATGTTTTGTACCAAGTGTCTTGGTTTTTGACCCATGCTAGAAACACAATATAGTGATTTATTCAAAAGTCCTTTGCTTCTGGTTGTGAACAACGCAGATCTGGCATGCAGTACATCGTTGGGGGGGTCGCCGGGTCCATGCTTTTGATGCGCAAAGAGAAATCCATCTGGTCACCAAATGACCCCTGGTGCTTGAACGAAACAACTTCTGCCTTGGACCTGGCCCCTGTCAGTCTAGCTTAAGCCTGGCTTATTGAGTTCTGGCTCTTGGGATAAGGATAGTGGGATTTTGGAAAGCAAAAGAAGGTGAGGCTGGGCGAAGCAGCTTAGGCGCAACCTCTTGGTTGAACTGTTGTAGATTCCCCCAGAAAAAATTGTAGAACTTTTGTAGATTCCCCCAGGCAAAAATCGTAGGCCAAAGCGCGAGATTTTGGCGAGTGCTCAAGTCTTGAATTGTCTTCGACGCTTCGACGTGTATGTGAGTGGTTCGTGATCGACATCAAACGCATCGCCCAAGGACACCCCGCAGCAACATTCACGTTGAAACCCACCACGCCATGCAAGTATTCCGTTAAAAAAAATTATCTATTTGTTTGCTCATTATCATCAATTAACCAGTACCACTGACATCCACTGATATGAAGTTGAACAAATATTGAAACCATAAACCATTGTCAACTAACAATTTAACAATAAAAGTGGTTAGAACCATTGTCAATAACCATACAATTAATCATACTGGCTCTTTTGGGGTTCTAAATGGTTCGAACCAATCACAGCGATGCTATCCCTATGAGTTGTTTCCAGTGTTTCCCCATGGTGCAGCACCAGGCTCTGCTGAACTTCAGGTGAGCGCTTCACCACCAGACCGTTGCACAACGCGAAGTCTTCCCAGCACATGTCTTGAACCGCATACATTCCATCCAGGTCCTAAGTGTTATCGGATGATCAAATCATGCCATGGTAAGGATCACAGGGTTGTACTATGAAATGTGTGATTTTGCCACGGCCCATGTTTTGCGTAAGGCATATGATCAGCAGGCAACAACCAGCCTTTGCCAACAACAATCCGCTTGCTTGACAATGATGCCACTTTCTGACACAGGCCCCGCCCTTTTCGGTGCGAGTGCTCGCGAGTGCCAAGCCTTTGCTGCTAAGGATCAGCTTGGCTGGTGTTCTGTAGAGCGGCCAGAAAGGATGCGATCCTTTGAGCTGCGAAGCGGTGGAATCAGCCGTGGCGGTGGTCATGTCCTGCATCTACAGCAAAAATTCAACCGCCAAAAAGAACCATAACGGGTCGGATTGGATGCCGCGATATATTCACTAGCGAACGTTTTGAGCTGGTTATCATTCGATATTAGTGGGTTGTTTGAAGCATTGTCACGTTAATGTTGATTGTCATTCTCTAGCAAATGGTTTTTCACCATGATCAACCTGCTGAAAATTACCAGTTAGTGGCTAATACAACCGCTCCCAAACCCGGCTCCCAAGTCCCCTCCAATGAAGATCGATTAACTAGTAGTCTAACCATAATTGCTGGTTGTGTATTGTTTATTCTCTATCATGAATCAGTATTAGCCATGTTATAGCATTCCGAATCACCAATCGCTATGAACCAACCATCACTGTTAACCATCATCAACCAATTAATTCAACAATCACTATAATTATTCATTATCATGAACCGCTATTAACCATCATCAAAACCATCACTCTGACTGACAACCACTAAAACTGACTGTAACCATCTCACATCATCTCACAATAACCATCCTCAGCCATCATCATCCAACTATTATCAATGAATCACTAACATTACTGTAATGATTATACTTCACTATGAGCCATCACAAACTACTAATCAATCATTATAAACCACTAATTAACCATTATAAACCGCTAATTAACCATTATAAACAAGTTTCAACCATCATAAACCAATATCAACGATTGTAAACCACTCATTACCCACTAATTAATCATTCAAGGCCACTAGTTTATCACTATAATCCATGTTTCATCATTCAGAACCATTATAAACCACTAATCAACCACTAGTTAACCTTTATCAACCACCAACCATTGTAAAGCACTTATCAACCACTAATCAACCATTCTGAACCATTATCATTCAGAGTAATCATCTTATCTGGTTGGTGGTTTTAACCCCCATGAAAAACATTAATCCACCAACCATTTGTTAATAGTTATTAGTTATTAGGGAAAATAAACAATGCTTGAAACCACCAGCCAATTACTGTTCATAAACTACTTATAAACCATCATGCAACCATTATGTAAACAACCACTATGGTTTATCTAAATTAACTAACTATAATCCATAGTGGTTAGATATTAAAAATAATGTCAACTATAACTACCTAGTTCACCATTATATAACCACTATAAACCATTAAAATATTGGTTAACCACTATTACTGTTTGTAAACTAGTGGTTTATAACAGTGGGTAATTATGATATAATGGTTTATAGTGGCTTTTAGTGGTTATATAATGTTGAACTAGTTGGTATATAAACCACTGTTACTTGTTTATAACAGTGGGTGGTTCTTCAAAGCCACATGCACTTGGTAGAGCCCAGGTTCTTCACAACGCTTCCAGGCCCGGCTGAATAGCCATTCCTCTCGGCGTATCGAGCTGCTTGCCTTCACCGCAGTGATGGCCGGGCAGCACCCGGGCACCAATGGTTTAACAATATGGTTCTGAGGGATGGTGAAATTCACATGATGATGGATCATGGATGATGGATCATGGATGATGGATCATGGATGATGGATCATGGATGATGGACTATGGACGATGGATGATCGATGATGATCGATGATGATGATGATGATCGATGATGATGATGATGATCGATGATGATGATGATGATGATGATGATGATGATGATGATTATTGTTATGATGATTAGTGTTATTATTATTATTGTTATTATTATTATTGTTCTTCTTATTATTATTCAACGACTTTGTTTGTTGTTCCTGTCCAGGAAGCCATTTACAGTCAAGCCCGAGCCAGTTCCCATGGATCATCATCTCGACGGGAGCCGCGCCGGCACAGAACCGCACCTCTTTCGTCGGGCATCGCCGGGATGCGAGTCCACGGGCTTCCTTGACAGCTGCCATGGTAGAAGCCATGGTGTGTCAAGCTGGCAGTATAGTATGCCGTGGTAGATCCATCTGGTTTCAGGGTGGATCCACCCGGACGATAGGGATCGTGATGGTTGATGGCTGGTTATGGGACAATGATAAGGGATCCCTGATAATTCCGAATCTATATCGGGATGATCATGGTTGATCCCTGATAGTGGCTAATATTGATAGCTATGTTTTCTTGATAGCTATATCCTCAGCTGTCATGATTCCTAGCAAACCGTTGATAGTTGATTAGCTATATGCAGCTATCACAAGCCACTGCCACTTTCTCCAAGATTAAGTAGCAACCTGGCGTGCTGGTTGATCATGGGTCAATCTTGGGGTCCTAGGAACATAAGCAGCAGGATGGCACCGCTCACAAAGATCTGCCAAAGTTCTTCGAACCGTAACTCCGCACGGCCTTTCCGGCCTTTGTTGGTGGAAAATTGGCTGAGTTTCATTGCTCCGTCACCCAGTCCTGTCAAGGACGGCAGGTCATCATCAGCTTATTGCACTGCCCCCCATCGTTGTCCAGGCGTCTTCCGCAGCATGGAGGCGACACGTTCAGTTGAGAAAGCACCACCTTGGGACGATCATCAAACACAACGGCACCAGGCCAGTGGCCATCCCAAGAAAGGTCTCCCCAGCAGTGGTCATCAAGCGCAAAGACTACGACTGGCATTGTTGCTATTCTCAGCATGAGTATCCAGTCTTGATCAACCATTTTTTTGCCATTAGAAGCTATTGCAAAATCATGATTCATCAAACGTTCTTAGGCATTGTAAGCCATTGCTGATTGTACAACAATTCATGACTTATTACCTTCTCCACGTTACCAGCAATATTTTCTCTGCTGCAAAGCGACTATGCGTGTTTTGGATGTTCCCCATGGTGATCATGTCAACATCCTGGGACCGCCGCTGAGGGGCCGTGATGTTTTCCTAGGCATTGCTAGGAACTGGATCTGAACGAAGAAAAAATGAAGAACTGGAATTGGACTTCTGCCCATTTCTGCTCTCGTTTCTGGGTTCCCCAAAATAACAATAAATCACCAACGATGGTTCAATCAGTGGTTCACGGACAGCTGTATCTTCCAAGTGAAAACAAATCATGACGCAAAATCGAATTCAAGAAGATCGAAAGGTATCCCCTGACATTGAAACGTATCCCCCACCTACAGCTGTGGGATTCAGGTTCAGTGCAGCTGTGCAGTTCCCAATGGTTCCCATGTCGCCAAGTTGCAGGAAAACCCAGCATGGGTCTCAACATACGCGTGTCCTAAGACCCGCTGTCAAGAGCAAGATAGTGATGGTGATGATATGGCTATGGGTCAATATTAACCAACCAACTAATGGGGAATTTCCACCAACCATAATAGGGAAAACAAATGGTTAATGGTGGGGAACCAGGGGTACGGGGTTTTGACCCACAGCCATATTGTGATTGTATTTCATGGTTCATCGTGGCTAGTGATGCTTATGCTTAAACATGGTTGCACTGATAATTCTCAATTAAATAATATCCGGAATAATTATTCGTAGTGCTGGTCAATAGTGGTTACAATGATGGTGAAGATTGTTGATATATATATATATATATACGAGGAAATCAAATGATCATGGTCAAACACTTGATGGCTGGATGAGCTGTGGCCTTTGCTCCCCAGAAATGGCCAGATCTCCCGGTAGCTTCCAATGACCGTTGCGCCTGAGATCTCCCAAGTTGCGCAACGTCTGGGATTCCATGGAAGGCAGAGCCCCAAGAACTCAACCAGGTACCAGCAGCCGCTTAGGTCCCAGTGACTTCTTCCCAAATCATCCTCAGCTGACTGCCCGTGGCAGCATGGATTAAGCTCGGAAGCAAAATGCTGAAAGGCTTTTCGGACAGAATCTGTGGCACAGTCTTGTACATCTTGTGGGCGGTCTCGGTGGACACTCTTCGTACTTCTGGGAGGCACTTCTGCGAGACATTCTGTTTGCAGATTTTTTTCTGGAACGTTCTTGTCGGACACTCGACTTGAGCATTCTTCCGAGATACTCTTGGAAGACACTCGGATGCTCATCTGAAACATGCTTGGGTGACAAGCTTGTATGAGTGGGAAATCTGAAAACTTTGTGAGACTCTCTTGCGTTCTTCGAACACACTCTTGGGACGCACTTTTGGAAGGCACCCGGGGGGGGAAATCCTGCGGGACACTCTAGCAAGACACGTTTGAGCTACACCAAGACGCTCTTGCAAAACACTCTTCTCCTAGTGAAAATGAGATACATGAAGCTCTTCCGACTGGGACTGCAACAAGAGGCACGTAGCACTGAGGGTATGTACAATCATCATTCAACCATTAGACACGAACAATTAAAGTTGATCATTTTTGAAAATTGAATAGTTAGTTAATCTTTAACAATTAGCAACCATAATTTAACCATCAACTATATATATGTTTGTTTCTCCGAATAGATGTACCCCTAAATCGTCCTTTATCAACCATCTTTAGAAATAAATTGACCATTTTTAGGCGGTTCATGTTCAACCAGGGGTACAGATTCCAAATCCACTGCCAAATGACCCAACTGAAAATAAATATTAGAGGTTCATCCTATATATCTGGATGATTGGAATATTTTGTGGAGTATCGTACTTACATGGAGTGTAAATTTACCATACATGGAGGATCTGGGTAATGTATTTTCATCATATTTTTTTTTTGGTGTGTTTGTGTGCTACATTACGCAAAGGTAGTGACCAATTCCTCTCCCACGACTCCACGACTTCAATGGGGGTAAAGATTCTTGAGGATGTAACAGTTTTTTCCATTCCAGGCCCAAAACTTCGATGTTGTTCTTTTGATAAATGAATGATTGCCAGGCAGATGTGCGTGTAGGGTCACTCATGGTCATCATGATAAACATCAATTTCAACAATGACAAAATATAATGACAATCATAACCACAATAGCAAAAACGACGACGACGACGACGACGACAACCGTCAGAAAACCAATATAACAATCACTACCACCACCACTATAGAAACAACAAGTACAACGACAGGCAGAACCACAACCGCAACAAAAAGGGCAACAGCGACAACAATAACCACAACCATGACAGCAAAAAAACAACAGTGGCAATGCAACCTTAGCAACGCAACCCAAATTAAAAACAACGACACTCACCGGCAACAAAAATCGCGACAACATCAACAGCAGCAACATCGACAACCACCACAACGACAACAACAACAACCACCACCATAACTACACCAACAGCCACAACAAGGACACCAACGGCCAGAAATAAACAACAACAGCTACAAAATGCTACCGAAGTAGTGCAACAAATCGCTGGTGGCCCCCACCATCTCGACGCGACAAGGGTCAGGTACCGAGCATTTTGGCCTTGAGCCCAGAGGGCAGCTTCTTCCAAGCGTCGCAAGTGCCGAGAACACGTGAAGTTGCTGTTCGCGTACCTGGGCTGCCCACCGTGAAACACGGTTCCGGTGGGTGGACATATGGCCACCATGGGTTGAACATAGATGGGTGATGTGTAGGGTGATGGGTGCGGTATTGTGTAACCAACGGTTATAAGGTGATTCATAGGATTCATGCCATCAATGGGTTAACCAATGGTTATGAACACTTGATTACTGCAATCAAATTGATCAAACTGGGAATACCATGACCATACCTCTGCTGACAATAATGAACCAGTCACCATTCACCATGTATACGCATACCATGGGTTGATGGTTATGGTTTACACTAATGACTGATGGTTAAAAATCATAGCGGTCTAAGATGGGTGAGCCATTGTAATCATGATGGTCAGTGGCCTGGTGGTAACGATGGTCAATGGCCAAATGAAGGCCCCTGCAAATCACACGGCTGTCCCATCATGTGGCTATGGGTCAAGCAGTTAACCAACCAATAATGGGGGATAATGACCAACAATAGTAAGGGAAACAATGGTTAATGATAGGGGAGCCAGGGGTACAGGGTTTTGACCCACAGCCATGTAGCTTTGTAGCATCGGGCAGAGTATCACCATGTTTTCTGAATCAAAAACCTTTCCACACGTACACTGTTGATGTTGCAAAAACACGGACAACGCATTCGCAAGCATCTTGACTGGCGATTTCCTTCCAGCAAATGCATGACATAACCGGCATGGTCAGATCCTTCCTCCATTTGGCCCCTGTGAATGATGCTGTCTACTTTTGCCTACTTATTTTTCTTGCTAGCGCACTTGAATGAAGCAAAATATCGAAAGCGACACAATGCACGAAGCAGGTACACATAGAGTCAATGGCCCTAATGCAATTGAGTCAAGAGCATTTGGCCAACAAAAAACAGATTTGCACCTGAGACTTGTTCTTCTCTATATTTGTAGACCATTTGTCGAGTAGTGAGTAGCCTTTACCTCACGTTCATCCGCCCAGCCCTGTGCCCTCCCAATTTCCACCACCGGACCACACCCCAAAATATGTTTATTAGTTGTCACATGCATTGACCACTGTCATTTTCTAGCTTTACACCCACAAACCTCGCAACCAGTTTCAATTTGATTATACCTTTCGTTTCTTTGATCTCATGTTTGCTTTTCTTGGCGAAAATGTGTGCTTCCTTGTTCCTTTTTTGAAAAATTCTAGTTGCGTCATTGTGCTAAGCATCCAGGGATTTCTTACAAGCGACATTTTCCCCTCTAAATTTGTTTTTGCTTAAAGGGGTGGGAAAAAAACAAAAAAGGCGCAACAAAATCAAATACTTATCGGTAAATAATTCAAGCAAATATGATTTGAAACCGCTCCAAGGTCTGACATCACTGTCGTCGGGCTGACCAGCGCCCCAAGCAATGTGGAAGACCAAAATTTCCAGGACCAGGCCCAGTATGCCAACCTCCGATGACATTACCCATCCTGCCTGAAACACATATAGATTCCAACCATTCTCGGGTTCTCCAATCGCATAATTTACTTCATAAGACTAATAAGCATATTTTGGATGAAGGTGAGGTAAAGGCTACTTATTACTTGTAGTGTCTATATACTCATGTCTCCAAACTGACTAAAAAAGCTCAACTGCTCCCATTGGAAGGCTGAGTACCCAGAAGTGGATCAGCGAATTCCACCAAGAATTTCACCAAACTGGGAAACTCATAAATCCCACCAAGAATTTCACCCAGTTTTTTCGCAAAAATCCACCAGAAACTGCGAAAAAAAACGGTTGCTTCCAAGCAACTGCGCCAAATGCATTGGCATCTCCTGGATGGCTCGGATCATACTGGGCCACCATCCCAGCGGAGCAGTGAACCCGTCCCAACAGTTGACACTGGTCATGGCTTGATTAGTAGCCACGAATGGCCATCATGAGTCATGGTTATCAAGCCACTCATGGCGATTATGACTTTTGATGACTTTTGCCCATTTTGATCAGTATTTTTTTGCCACAAACGGCTATGAATCAAGCCCAAAAACATGCAGAAACGGCGTGAAGCGCAAGGCCAACCGGTCACACTGATGCCACCCCCGCGCAACCCACAGGTTCCCGGTCCCCATGGAAGGGGGAGACGTTCCACTTGCTGGCAACTTCTTGAAACCTGGGGGCAATCCCAGGGCTTGGGGCTGCACACACAAGCCATCGGTCAAGACTGGCCAGGAATGACTGATGTTTCATGGTTTTATAGTGGCTACTTAGAACGGTTACTGTAATAATGGGGTATAACGGCGGTATAACCAACACGAATGATGGTTAAGCAACAGCTCGATGGTAGTTGATAGTGTTGGCTAATGATGGTGATGTGTAGTGTGAGTGGCTAATACATGTTTAGATGTTTACTGGCTCGTGATAATGCTGGCTGACAGTGGATCGCAATTGTTACATCTTAATAGTCGTTGATGATGGTCAATGATGGTCAATGATGGTTCATGAGCCAGCTGAACAGTGTCGTTGCCACACAGAGACAAAAAGGCTTCCAAAACTGGAGCTCCTGGTGAGAGATCCCGCGTCAAGGCACGAAGGGCCTCCATCACTGAGCAAGTAAAAGGGAGCCTCGGGAAAAATCCTCCGCACATTGGCGATGGAAAACTCCATCCGTCGAGAAACCTGGCAGCGAACCCTGGTGGACCCCGGTTTCATGGGTGGAGTTTCATAAAGTGGTGGTCGTTTGTCGCTGTGGAAAACGGGGACAACTGAAATATCACTTTAGTGGACTGTTGCATGCATTAAAACAGAAAAACACTTCCCGACAGCTAGACTGGTTTGGTCATTTAGGGTATGTGAACAGCCGGGGGCCCGGGCGACGCCAATCCCTGGCTCCAAGCAGCTCCCAACCAGCCAGCTGCCCCGCACCTGGTTGGTCTGAAAGAAGAAGGCCAAGTCTTTTGGGCCCGAAAGTGACACCCAATCCATTGGCATTTCCACCTGTGCTCAGTGTCTGAAGGCCAAGGTCGCTGCACAAATGATTCTTGATGATTTGATGACTCTAGTTGGAGTTGATGGACGGTTAAGTAATGACTGACATCAAACGAGCTAATAATGATCAATAACAATTGATTAGATGTCTATAGATTAATTGTTATTCATCATTATTGGCTAACCATTAACCATTAGCAATGATTAGCTGGTTGATATTAGTCACCATGTCAATAGTAGACCATTAGCTTAATCAAATCAGTTTATACCAATTAATGGTGAACTGATGACTAATATGAAACCAGCTAATAATGATCAAAAATGATTGATTAGCTGGTAGATGCAGATGTTCATAAGCCACTTTCGAGCCCAACCAAAACAATGTAAACAAACAGGACCAGCCAAGGACTTCCACACAGCTTCGCATGCTCGACTCCATTGGCAGCAACTCTTACAATGTCCAAAAGCCGACTAGCCATGTCCAACGATATTTTATCATAATTATTTAACATTAACATTGGTTAATGTATGTCAACTACTATGCTGAACCTTATTATGGTCAATGTGAATCAACCAGCCATCATGTGGGTGTTCTCAAAATAGGGGTGCCCCCAAATCATCCTTTGACAGTCTTTTATAGTCATAAACCAACCATTTTGGGGGTCCCCTATTTTGAGAAACCACCATGTGAATCAACCTACCGAGACTCGGCACAGCTGTCCCATGTCCAGCATGTCAAGCCGACTGGTTGCAACCGCACCTCATTGTCCGGTGCGATGTCTGATCGCTTCAGAGACTGATGGACGCTGTAGAGTTGGATCGCTACCAACCTCGGCAGCTGCGCTGGTCAGCCATGGCGCGGCCAGCGGATGAGCTGGGTAGTTGGAACCAGCTGGACTAAGCACGACCTGAAACAAGACCATGAGACATTCATTGAATATGGTTGATATATATGTTAAAATGGTGCTTAATGATCAACATGTAACATCCATTAACGTCCAATGACATTCATATTCACTAGCGTTGTCATTGACATCCACTAAGATCCATCAACTGTTCTCACACTCACACATGAGGATATCCACTTACTATGATTAAGCACCATTGATCACCGGGTAGTGATGAGTCAACTAGTGAGTTGCGCTCTAGTGCTGCCATCAATGGATTAAGCTGCGATGCAACCTTCCATTTTGCCACAAACAGATTGTGATACACCATTAAATATCGGATATATTAGGTGGCTTCTTCTCATTTTTGACCCGAAGCCTACTCATCGGCAAAGCTACTCATGGGGTATGTGAGGGTGAAGTGCCCAAAGATGCTGGATCATATCATATCCTAATCTTCATAATCAATGATGAGTCAATATTGGCTTCTCCACAGCCATGCTGTACCCCCAAGTCACTGGTGCTTTCCCTGTTGATCATGGCGAACGGAAGCTTAGTACCACCATGCCTACGACTCCCGTCGCCACCCTTCACCGCTCGGTGAGCAACGTGATGAGGAAGCAGGCTATGCGCTGCACGGTCAAACCGATCCGCATCGAATCCACAGCTGGCAGGTTTCATCGCATCAGGACAGCGAGGATAGGATCAGCTGTGTCTGCATAAAAGGACTATCCTGGAGCTTCTCATCATCACTTGGTCAGGGCATATCAAGGATCAATCATCAATCCACCACTGAATCCGCTTTTCTCTACTGTCCAATGATCTGAGGGCATTGCTTCCCAATCGCGGGATCCAAGGGTTTCCCCAGTGTCTGGGGACCTAGGCTTATGGTATCCCACTTGATGATTCTCAACTGTCAACAGTGTCTTTCCACTTGCACGATCAACCACCGTCAAGATCCATCAAGCACAATTGTTGTTGCTGATTGCTCATCATCCACTATAATCCAGATTGACCAAGTTGAAGCAAAACACTTCCTCTCCGAAACTCTAAGTCAGCATGAACGGCTGCGGGGCAAGGAAGGTCTGGACTGCTCTTTCCATGATGCAGGCCACCGGCTGGATGATCAACAGCCAGCAATCTCACCCTGGATTCCGTGTGCATCATCCATACACATGGTGGTTTCTCAAAATGGTTGGTCTATTACTAATTAATTACTAATATAGGATGATTTGGGGGGTCCCTATTTTGAGAAACTACCACATGTAGAATACGAGATGAATATTACTCAAACAACTTTCAGGGGTGATACAAATCCTTGCGTCAAACTATGTACCATTTGCCAGTCTGGCAAGTTGGAGGGTAGCCCAAGGAGTCAGCAACCCAAAGACTTACCAACTGACTGGGAGGTCAAAGGATCGCAGATTTTTCCTGTGATAATGGCTGATCAAGCTTGATCACAGTTGGTAAAGGATGGCCATGGATACACTGCTGGCAACTAACAGCTTGACCTTCCCAGGTAGGGGTTGGATGACCGGTTTCCTATTGGGATACCCTTCTGGTAGGGTCCATGTGTTAGCTTCCAGGAGGGTAAAAGAATTACATCGTGGGTCATGATTGGTTATGGTCAATCATGGTCCTAAAAGGGTGAACGATGATGCAAAGTGGCGAATGATGATTAGTGATAATAAACCAATTATCAGCGCGCATGAGGTCACACCAGCATCGACCCCAAACGCTCGGTATTGAAAATCATCCGTCCCCAGAAGTCCCTAACACGAAAAGCTAGTAGGGAGATAAGTGGAAGACAAAAACAAGGAAGACCTGAAAGCCGCAACAAACAGGCAAGGAACAAACCTGACAAACCTGAAATCCAAAGTCCCATAGAATCCCCTCAGCGACTGTCAACCGTTGACCACTCTCAAGAATCCACAACCATTCAACACCATGAGCAACTAGCCTGTTCATCAAACAGCTAGACTGTTGACTTATGTTAACTCATGATTGACAGTCATCAACCATCCATGACACTGTATGATGGGCGGCTGCAAAGTGCTCCCAATCTCTACCACAGGTATAGGCGCCAAGGGGATGCAAATCTGACTTGACAAGGTTTGATTCCATCTGGTGGTTTCTTAAAATAGGGAGCCCCAAAAATTGTTGGTTTATGACCATAAATGGTAAATAAACGGGATGATTTAGGGGTACCGGGTACCTCTATTTTCAAACGCCCATCTGCGATAGCTGGTATCAGTTCTGTTCACCAAATCGGGACTGCTATGGGCGGCCCGGTGTACCATCAGTGGTAGTTTCACGGCCCCCGGCTTTTTGCAGAACAGCAACGAGCGAATGGCTGCAGTTTCCGCGCAAGCGCGATTCTGATGGCTGATCTTCTCCGAATTGCCAAAGAAACAGCGCTGAATTTTGTCTGACTCCTTGTAGCAATGAATAGACCATCATGATATAGACTTAGTCTGAATCAAGCAAGCAGTAAAACCAATCAATGTAGAACATCATGTTTGGTGGCGAAGCATTTCCAATGATCATGGTAGCAATTGATTGGTAACATACTCAACAAACATCAACAAACCAGCTTCCATGATCACGCCAGCTCAGAGCAGCGGCGCAACTGTTTTTGACAGAGAAACGCAACAATGTTTTAATCAGGGTGACACAACTGCGGTTAGAACAAACAATGGTTCCACTCCTACTCCAAAAATACCGGCATCAAACTCAATGAGAATATGGGAATTCTCAAAATAGGGGTACCCAACAAGGATTGGTTTAATACTAAAAATGATTATTAATGGATAATTTGGGGGATCCCGTATTTTGAGAAACACTCATATAGAACGCAAGAGCGAACAATTTTCAGCCACCAACCAGAAATGAACTGCATCGGTCAATAGTTGTTCAATCACCATTCATAATCACTGCATTGATATTGGAATGATTGAAGTTTACTGAATTCAATAATAAGTAGTATGAAAATCACTATTACTACAATCAATTTTCAATTACTATCATTAGCACGGCCACTATGAATGACAATTAGTTGGCCGTCGATACCAATGGCATCATTCTATAAGTTTCGACCATTACGAATCATCACGTACCGTTGTTAGAACCATCCTATCAACCATCATCAGCCAGCAACTAACCACTAATACCCATGACATTGACCATGAACACACAATTGCTAAACATCATTCCCATGGTGAACTATAGGTTCACAATTAATAACCATCATTCCCACAAACAGTTATCCATTAGTAGCCATTCATTGTACTAATCATTCCCATTGATGAACTATAGGAGGTTTCAACCACCATTTGCGCCATTGGTTGGGTGACACCATGGTCGCTACGTGCCGGGGGGTGGAGCTTTGCCCACCGCAACCCATGGAGAGGGTAGCCTTCGACGGCGAATGGCGGTTGATCACATGGCCAGTGCTGCTTAACTAGGGCCAATTTCCACGGTTGACCATGCTTGATAGCGGTCAACCATGTTTACGAATGGTTGATAGTAGTGGTCCGTAAACTGGGCGCTGAGTTCATAAGGGTTACGAAGCTGGTGAATGGTTGTTGAAAAACTGCTTAAGGAGATAGTTTATAGTGTTTAGCACTGGCTAACGGTGGAGAACACCCTGGTTGACTTAATAGTAAGTAACACTTGAACTATGGTTGACAAGCTGGATATAGTCATATATGATGGAAGGTTCATGACTATGCGTGAAAGGGATATATAATCATCAGTGGTTGATCGTAATGGTTCAAAGGAGTATAAATAGTCACCAACAATTATGCGGCAATGATGGAACATACATAGCACCTACATAGGGTCAAATAGTTGTTTATCGAAATGTATCCATAGCAATATTGGTGCCCCGCAACCATGCCAAGTTGCGATAAAATTTCTTGGACATCCCTTGTTTGGAAACTTTGGAGAACCATGGAAACTTTCTTGGACATCCCTTGTTGCAATAAATAACCAGCCCTTGTTTGGAGAACCATAGATTTTTTTCGCGAAACAGGTGATTTCCAGACTTCAGGAAACAAAAAACATCATCGAGTCCAGCACCTGGGACATCATGGCCCGAGCCTGCCATAGAAACTGGAACACAACAAATACCATTGATGCTGTGACCATCATGAACCACGAGTTGACCAATATGGGGGTTTCTCAAAATAGGGAGCCCCAAAAATGGCTGGTTTATTACTAGAAATGATTAATCATGGATGATTTGGGGGTTCCCTATTTTGAGAAACCACCATATTGCCCACTACTGAATATGACATTTGATCATTTTCCTTGATATCTTGTTTCTCGCTTCTGCTTCTCAAACTGCTGAATAAAGCGTGCTGGTATAGCAAACTCTTGCAGAACATGGCCCCAAACCACTCCCAAATGATTATTGCCGATACATGCCGATACATAAGTAACCGCTTTGGGGTGCACCATTTACCAACACAGCCCTTTGCCCAATCCATTGCAATATGGCGGTCAATACCCTGGTACCATGGCAGTTCCCCAAATGATGAGTCACTACCCAGCTCGTCAGCTCGCCCCGCGCAAATCCCAGCCTTGTTTCGAAAAAGCTGCCGTCTTGGCAGCGCTCATAGAAAGGGCCTTGGGCCATGACTACTTGGGGTCATCCGTAAACGGGCCGACACTGTATGCACAATTGGTCGGTAAAAACTGGGCAGTTCAAAACCCCGGTCTCCCAAAAAAACGGGCAGTAGCCAGGGGTGAATGTGCTACATAATCATCGACACACGCCGGTTTGTGCAATCCCTTCACGCCAAGATCAAGCACCAGGGGGTTCTGGTGCGACCCAGGGAACCAAGTTTCACCTTTTTCCCCGCTTGCGCCGCAATGGTCAACACACGGTAGCCACGAAACAGCGCTTCGCTGGTCGCTTGAAGGCATAGTGAGGTGATCCATGTGGGGAAACCACCAGCAGTGGAGGCACCATTGGATCCTCCCATCACCACCACCTTCAGCTGCTCGGAAGTGCCTATCATCCCATCTGCAACACATCCATGAGCTTCTGGTCAGCTGCGCAGCTGCGCTCTTCTGCCGTCTTTTGACGTCTTGACCTTTGCAGCGAGTGGGAGGATGACATATGGATCGCTCAAAATCGAACCGAAATTGACCATTTCAGTGCTGAATCGAGCATGCTTATAGGTAGTGTGCTGAGACTCATGACTTGGGTGTTTCCAAAAACTGGCGACACCCCCCAAATCATCCACTATTAGCAGCCATTTGTAGCACTTATATAGTAATAAATCGTCCATTTTGGAGGTTCCCACTTTGCAGAACCCCCCACTTGGAAACCTTCGATCCACCTGCACTATTACTCCCTGGCTGCCCACGGATGCCAAGCAGCTTCTCACTTGCAGCACCTCCTGGTGAAGCGTAGTGCGCCAAGCTCGACGACCAGGGTGCCATCAACTCGTGCGACCCAAGGGTTTCATCTCCACTGGCGCTGTCACGGGTTGCCTATGACCTGACCCAGATACCAGAGGTCATCATGGCTCATCCGGGACTTCCATTGGATGTCTTCGGAGAGCCATCTGCAGTCCTCGGTGTGCGGCTCTGGTTGTGATCCGTCACTTTGTAGTGATGCTATGCTGAATTGATGGAAACGCGCATGGGAACACTAGTGATACAACAAGTCAATCACTGAAGTTAATGTTATATAATGTTCCATGGAATTATTTGGATGCCATGATAAGATGTCAATAATAATGACAAATACCTCGCTTTCGATGCGCTAGCTGTGCCTTTCATGGATGATGAATGTAGCTAATAAACAAAGTAGATCAATATTCCCTGAAGCACTATTGGGCCCTTGGCCAGCATTTTAGCTATAATATACATTCATTTACCACGATTGACCACTATCAGCCATATCGTTGTTGCATGCCAAATGCAAGGGTTTAATACAATTTGACAACAGCGCGCATGTTCACACTTGATCAACCATTATCATCAGTTTTCCACGATTGATTATACGAGTATTGCTAATGAATAAACCATGACTAGTGTAAATTGCACTAAAACACGGTTTTTCATATGACTGACACTTCTCAGTATCAAGCACAATTAATATCAACCATTGATGAACCATTTCTCATCATGAATTAACCACTATTGACAAACATCATTAAACACGATTGCACCCGTACTGGATGCTGGCCCCGGCAAAACGCTAGCGCAGGTGCGATGGACACAAAAAGTCGGGTTCATTGACCATGAAGCAATTCAGTAATTGCGTGGCGCCAACGCTTTAAATATCTTTTAATCCAGCTTCAGGAATCTTAGCGCTTGCTTCGCCACTACGTGACCAGCACAGCCAGTTGACAATTCTTCAACCAGGCAGCTGCGCCATGGGCGAGTGCTCTTCCAAGCGTTCCATTTCCGCACCCAAAACTTGAGGTGGAACGGTCCCTGGATGGGTGTGGCCCCCGAGCTTCTTCTGAAAGAGGGACCTGGGTCAGCGCAACGGGCGCTGCCCGGAAAGCTGATCGCTAGTGCTGCTCTTGGACTCATGGCTGACCGAGCTGATCCAACAGCCACCATGATCCAACCTCAACTGCCATCTGGTTAGTGGCCACTCCTGGTAGCTCCTTGGCTTTCCATTTAAAGGGCTAGAACGGGATAGGCCTGGCTCCGAAGCGCTCCCTCCCAACCACCAGCTACCTAACTCATGACATCCCATGACCAAGCATCAACCTCCCTGCAGCCAGCTGATTGCTACAAGTCAGGGACAAATTGATTTCCGCTTCGAAACTAGGGCTCATGCCAAATCATTCTGGCTTTGGACATTCTTTTTTTAATTTCAGGCATCAAAAGAGTCCGTTCTCCAACTGATAAAAATTGAAAATGCCAAATTAAAAAAAAACAATTGGCTCATTCATTGGCTCATTTTCTTCCGACTTAGCTTTGGACACCACTTAGAAATCAATGGACAGCGGCCCCTGCGCCATGTCGCTCGATCTCCTCCAAGGGCAGGTTCTTAGTCTCCGGGATCCAACATGCCAACAGCAGCGCGCAAAAGGCGAAGGCGCCGAAGACCAGAAACGAAGCGAAACCCAAGGTGTCCAACAGGACCTGAGCACCGGGGCACCTGACGGGAAGGCGACCAGGGAGCCACCAGCCACCAGGTGCTGGTTTCACATGGCTGTGGGGGGGTGGTGGGTGGTTTCCTCCAGGATCCTCAAGAGGCAAAGAAAATCACCCCCTGTAGTTCCAGTTACCATCATAGTTGGTAACCAGCTGGTTTCTACCATGGTTATTTCGGGTTGGATACCTACTACTCTGGTAACTGGAAGGGTAGGGACTGTTCAGCTGAGTTGTTGGCTCGAGCTGGATGGTCATGCCACTGCGGAAACCCATCAACGTCCAGTGGGAGTGGTCAAAGGACGTCCCAACCTGATGGTGGCCACTAGCTGCAAATCGCTTTCCCCACAAAGATCAATGGTTGATCCATGCTTTTGCTAGTGATAACGAGGTGTGAATATTTCTGAGTAATGGATAGTTGCAACCCTGGTTGATTTTTAACTACCCGTGAAATTGTTGCATTCGATCGCTTCTCATCTTCCTGATGCACCTGCTGCTGGTTATAAGTACCTTTGATTCTCTGATTCCATCAGCTTCTGCAAAAACATATTCGATGCCCATGCCCTTGTATGATCTGAGCGACGCAAAAAACATCTCTACCAAGCTGTTGTTGCGGTTATTTCACAGGGGTTCTTGTAGTTGACAATAGTGAAGCCTGTGACCAGTTGGTATTTATCAGTCTTTTGTTGCCCTGATTCTGGGTTCGATAGGCAACACCTCCTTTTCAACTGGACCGGCGTAATCAAATCTCCCACGACAAAGAGCCAACAAGGCAACAAGCAACATCAAGCAAGCATCTTCTTCAACTTCAACCAGCATCAACCAAGCAACTTCAAGCAACATCAACCAAGCAACTTCTTCAACCAGCACAACCAAGCAACTTCAACCAACATCAACCAACCATCCCTCAAGACCAAGCAATTTTGGGGTCACTGTGGATCGGTCCAAAACACTGGCGACATCTGCGCAATGAGGAAATTCCCCACCCAGTTTGACCTGCGCCGCCAAGGCTTTACCAAGGGCAGCAAAGCCCAAAGAGCCTCCCATTGAGGGTCACTTGCAAGGTCTCGGGAAATTTGAACGATCAAAATTAGGCTTGTCCGTTTATAAGACATGTCAGTGACATGTCAAGAAAACATATGTTCAGCGGTTCCAATAGGGTCACCAACTGTGGCAAGTGGGCCCGGCATTTGCTAGCCCGATGCATGTTTACACGTGCGTTCGGTAAAGTCATTCTATCTAGTCAAGTCCTCCTGCCTTAACATGTCCGAGTCTTTGATAGCACAATTCTTTTTGGTATTTTGATGTCTCGGTAAGATATTTTGGTTGAATATCAAATTCATTTACGAGGTGTTGAAATGCACCCGGTTTTTGTTCGTAGCTCTCACCACTCTTACTATGAAAACACATTATTGTTTAGCGGGGTAGTGAATGGTAAGCAATAACCGACGGTGGCTGCGCTCCACTGCACAGCCCAACTGTCATATCACTTCTCCTCACACCTTTTTGTTTTTCAAATTGTGCAAAGTACTATTAACAAAAAACAATTTGGCAACTAGTACAACCAAAATTTTTGCCATGAACAAATATCAACAATATAATTTTGGTTGTATTAACATTCGGAGTATCATTTTGCCATGAACTTGCTACCACTCGATAGCAACGAGTAGATAACTACAAAGCCGTTTCTTAAAAGACACAGAATAGACAATCACTCGATTCTATCATTTCACTCTATCACAACGAGTCTTCCATGGTCGTGCGCATGCCTGTCCCACTCCACTACTCTCATTCTGTCTACAGAAACAAAACTTGTCTTATTCTTTTTTACTCAAATTCCTATTGCGTTCAATTTCCTATTGTCTATGCTCTCTTGTCATCAAAAAATGGGCCATAGCCATTTCAAGTCTGACAGGATGTTTAGGCCGGAATCCCCTGAGAACGAACTTGGCAAACGTAAAATCCCAAGACTGGGCTGGCAGGATGTAGGGTCTCGAACGGCTCCTGGCCTCCCGCTTAACCAACAGCTAACCACCAACCATTCAGAACCATCCCACAGATTCGTGGTTTTCCAAGGCCATTGCTGGTTCACTGCTTGACATATCACTGCATTGACCATGATGAGTCATGTGGTGGTTTCTCAAAATAGGGGTACCCCCAAATCATCCATTTATAGCCGTTTATAGTAATAAACCAGCCATTTTTGGGGTACCCCTATTTTGAGAAACACCCATATAGCTTCACCCGGCACCATGCCCCGGCCACAACGCGCCCGTGGCACATGGTGGTGAGGCCCACGCACCGACTGCGAAAACGCAGAGGAAAAATCTCCGCACAGAAGACCCAAACCTGGAGGGGTTGTTAGAGGGCAAATGGTCACCTGTGGAATGGTGAACTTAGGGATTTTCTATGGTTTTTGAGAGGGTTTAATGAGGTTAACTAGGGATTTTCAATGGCTTTTTTGATTTTTGAGAGGGTTTAATGAGGTTAACTAGGGATTTTCAATGGCTTTGCAATGTTTGATTCTGTTGACTAATGATTTTCTATCATCTTCATAGGTTATTTTACTGTTAACGAAGGATTTTAAGCAACAAAAAATATTATGGCTATGGGTCAATATTCATCAACAGTAGTGGGGGCATAGTGACCAACAGTTTTAAAGGAAATATAATGGTTAATGATGGTACACCAGGGGTACAGGGTTTCCAAAAAGCCGCATAATGATTAACAAGTGGTTAAAACAGCCATTCTTAATGCTGATAATATGATCGCTGTGCCACGGTTGTCATTAGAAATTATAATGGTTCCAAATGGGGCTTACAATGCTTAATAGTGGCTAATGATGGGGTTTATAATGATTCTAGTGGTTGAGAATTAGGGTTAAAGGTTAATTAGTGATTACAATAGCAATTGGTGAATTAATAATGCAAAGCCATGGGTGGTAATGGTTATAATGGTTGTAGTTTACCAAACAAATTGAACCGAACTGTGAAATTGTTTTAATGGTTTTAATGGTTATGAGTATTGAATAACAATTGGGTCAACAACCAATTGTTGATGCGATAAATTGACAATCAATAATTAATGGTTATACTGATTTGAAACCTGAATGGCTAGAATGATTAATTATTCAGACAATAGTAACACTTTTTAACAGATAGTGATGATCAATTCCGGTTCATAACCAAGTTTTGATGGTCAACAGCTATGACCAATTTTGGTTAACAACCAATTTTGGACAAAGACACACCACAGGATGACACCCAAAGCCAACCACCTCAACGAATCCTTCACCTGGGTGCCCTCACAATCGGACCCCAACCATAGGCAAAGTTCACCACAAAAGCGAAGATCATGGAGATGGTGATGTAGGACGCAGTGATGTCACCTGGTGACCGAAAACCAGGCGAAAACTGTGTGGCGAATCATGTTCATCAATTGTTCATCAATGGATGTCAATGGCTTTGATAGCAATGGATTTAGAAAGCCATTGATTGTAGGCATAGTATTTCATGACCGGTTACTGGTTAGTTGTACCCCCCCAGAAAAAGGGTAAGTCAACCAACCAGTTGCTTATGATTTCTAGTTTTCAAACCCTAATTAGATACGTAACAAACGGTTTAAGAATTCAGGATTCAGATCATAACTGTCCAGGCAACCAACCATGGACAGCGATCATCACTGGTTGCCTGCTCCGCTCCAAGGTGTCGCTGGTTTCAACGACTTGAGGCCACCCAGGTTAGTCATAGGCAGCGCCAAATTTCCACCTTTTTGGAGACGAGTTTTATCCAGGTAGATATCCAGGGAGGGTCAAGTGTTAGGGTCATCAATGTCGTTGATCAAGTTTAATCCAGGTAGATACTTGGTCATATCCATGGTTTCCATGGGTGTTTCCAGTCGGACTGACCGGGTATCATCCAGCTGTTTGAATGGCGGAGACTCGTCTCTGGACCAGGTATCATCATGTATCATCCAAACCACATCTTATTGGATTTCAGGGGCGTGAGCTACGCTACAAATCTTTCATTTGTCATCTTCTCGACAGCCCCGAAGATAGCGTGACCATACTGATTACCAAGATCACCGCAACTCTCCAACCCCCATCACTTGCAGAACAATTGCACAACTTCTCATGAATTCATTCCGATCCACGGGATCGCACCCTGGAACCATTGTGAGCAATGAAATGTCAAATGCTAAGCCTGCTAAGCAACCCAACCTTAACCAAGCACAACCAACCATAATCAAACCAACCCACTCAAGCCACCAAACCCACCCAACCCAACCCACCCTTTCACCTCACCCCGCCTTCCTCCTTACTGATGCCCACCAGCGCCATGATGCAGCACGAAGTCAGCATCCCTAGCGCCCCACAGATCAGCAGACAGCGCCGCCCACAGCGATCCGCCAGAAACAGCGCGGGGAGCGTCGCAGCGCAGTTCACCAGGTTGTTCAGGGCCTGGAACTTGTTCTCCTGGGAGCAACTCCGCCAACTGTGGGGACCAACCAAGCAACCAGTTGAGCTGGCCAAATCAACTAACCAAGCCAAGCCCCTAACAAATCAGTGAACAGCTGGCCAATCAAAGACTTTAGTTGAGCTGACCTATCAACCAGTGTGGCCGAAGCTTGGTTGAATCACCCAACCAATCTGATTAATCCATATTCTGAAAATCTAGGTTTGTTCAGGGATTGTAAGGATGGTTGGACCCTTGTCAAGCACAGGAGAAGCACAAAATGCTGGTGTCAAGGGTCAAGGCTGTGACTCAAGGGCCCTGTGTGCGTGGCATCCCCATTCGCCACTAGCCTGCACTAGTCGCTGTTGGGATGGGTGCACTACTACCCCATGGCTTGTGGGATAATTGGTAATTGATGACCCATAGCCACATGAACCCATGAACCTCCGTTGCTGATACCCGATGATGATCTGAGGTCAGACTGAACTTATACAACCTGTTCCAAGGTTTGGGAAATGTTTCAACAAAAATGAGATGAAATTCCTTATCAAGCTGGATACCAGTCGGCTTTGATTGGTGAAAATCACGCACCATTCTCACTGGTGAGCATTTGAATACTGCCCTTTTCCTGCT
>VSDK01007138.1:86176-111688 GCA_009767595.1 Symbiodinium kawagutii | reverse complement strand
GCCTGGTTAGCCAGCCAGGGCGGGGGAACAGCCATGGTAGCCGTGCTGACTAAAGTGAACAATGTCTCCTTGCTTGAAAGTGCACGGTTGAAATTCCACACAAACCGATCAGTAACACTTGTATACCCAACAATACATGATAGCTATGAACCATGGGTATGAGGTGCCGATAGTTGTTGTTAGTACTTGTAAATGCAAAGCATTGGTCATGTATAATTTACCCAGGCATTATCCAGGGACGCCCACGAGAAGGGTTGTGTGCTTCGCCCTGAATATATCCTTGGAAAGCAAATCCTTACCAACCCAATTGGAATCACATTCAACAGCTACTTGCTGAACGCGACTTCACCACCTCGCCTCAGCAATACGATGTCGGTCTCTGGCTGCCAATTTTCTCGCATCTTGCAGGGAATCCTATTGATAGAAATCGCTCGGCCGGACGTTGCGGGAGATTGGGATCAGGGAACAGCAAGCGCAGCGGAAGCTTAGACTTCGCAGCGGAAAATTGACATGTCATGCAACTGAAACGCGATTTCAACACAGTGCTCGCTTCACCCGATATCCTCGACCTGATATTGATTAAATCAAAAAAAGTGTTAGATTAAGCTCCATCTTGAGCCAAAATGGCTGCGGTGATAATAAAAATGTAATGGACATGGTATCGAATCTCTTCATTTGAAGTCCAATAATAATCATATATAAACATCATTTTAGAAAAGACTTTTTAAGCAAACATGTCTTTTATGGCTGATTTGTTTTTTCATTATCTATTTCTTTACCAACATCTGTTTCATTATCTGCAATCAAATTTCAATCGTCAACATCTTTCAATTCTCTATATAATACGTAAATGGTTCTGATTTTTCTTGGGATTTGAACAAGTTTCTCTTTGATTTAAAAGATGTAAAAACTGATAAAGTAAATTCACTTAATACTCTTTCATCATTAAACATACACGGTGTAATGTCATCTTTATTCATGATTCAATCTGATACTTTCACTCGTTTATCTATTCTATAATTAAGATTTTTTGCATGACTATCTTGTTTTCACGACTAATCATTTCTGCAATTGGATAAGGAAAAATGTGAATACAATTTACTTTCATTGCATGATTCACATTAGGTAATATCAAGAAATAGTCTAAACATTACTACTAACACAAATATTATAAAAATAAAGATATATCTATTTATATACGTATATGTAAATGTAAATGTAAAAAAATAAATACATATATATATGTATATTTACATCTATATAAATTATATATATATATATAAACTGAAATAAAGAAATAAAAATATGTATCTGTGTAAATATATTTACATATATGTATAAATAAATATATACGTATATAAATAAATCTGTATGTACATACATTAAAAACGATAGATATCAGGTAATCCTGTAACAGTCAATGAAACACATTTGTTTGGTAATCTTACTTTAAATGATAAATGAGAAACAGTTAAGCGAAATTACCGCAAGTACTGTTTCTGTATCAGGAGAATTATATTTTCCCGGTACCGCATGGTTTCAAGATAATGCAACATGTACAAGTAATGTACAAATTGATGGGAATGTTTATGGCGGATAATATTTTCCTGATGGTATAACCAATTAAACAGACCACAAAACAGTGACACTAAATTCTGCCAAATTTGATGGTACATTACCAGTTGGGTCGTGTGGGGGTTAGTTTTATTGTTAAGAAATTGCTTCAGTCGGTAAATCTGCCTGGACGCACCGGTGGAACTTCGCGGCCTGAAAGTGCGAGATGGCAATTAGGTGAACGTGGTTCCTTATCAGGTGTGCAAATGTGCTGTTCGCCTTCTGCGCGGCTTTTTTCCGCTGGTTGCGCCAGCGCCTCTCTTCTCCCAATAATTCCTTGGTAATTGTCATTACCCGATCGAAGTTATGCAGGGAAGTAAAAATAACGCACACGCAAAGAAGTTGAAGGACTGAGGCTCCGGCGAAAGAACGTGAATTGTCAATGAAAGGTCGTGCACTGTCAATTAGCAAAACCTCGTGGTGGAATGTGGGAATGCCGTGTAAGTTTATGTGTGTAGTGATGGGTTTGCTGAGGTGACACTGAGCTCTGTACTGGACTCTTTGGTCGTCGCAAGGGCTTCGCCTGCGCTGAAGAGAGGCATCATGAGGTTTGGTCATTGGATGTGCTATTTGTCGCGACCTTGATGTTTTTTTTGCTCTTTGCCGCTGCTTTGGTGGTGTCATGCACCTAGATCGAGCGACGACGTGATTGGGCAAGCAACGGTAAGATTTGATTTGTATGCATTGCGGAAAATGTATCACGCATTTTTACTTGGGTGCTGGCAGGAATTCTGGCTTGGAGCCAATTCAATGTCGCTTCGTGCAAAATTGGTGATAGGTCCTGGAGTGCGAGGCAGGGGGGGCGACGGAGGTCGGGAGTGTATGGATGCATTGCTTTCCGTGCCTCGATGTCAAGCGGTTCCTGGAACAAGAGGTGTTGGATGATGCGTTTGTGAAATAACTTCACAGGATTGTATTGTTGCTGGAATCCTCGTCCAAACCAATGTCGGCCCAACGCCCGGAGAAAACAGTGATATCTGCAATCCGCAACATGACCTGGCAAATGAATGAAACGTGGGATAGTTTATGGGCTTGGTTTGGATTTTTCCACGCGGATCAAGTAAAACGTAGAGAATTAAGAAAATCGTTGGGATATGAGATTTGAAAGAATGAAGTTTCGTAGTGTTTGTCGAGTAAGCTGAAGTGTTCAGTGTTAGTAGCTGCAGTCTCTGAGCTCTCGGCAAGCTGTCAGAAAGTTTGAAGATAAAATGCAAAGCTTTGACGCGCAAAGGCTAGATTGTTTTTTCTTGAGCCACGTGTTTTCGGTTATCATGCAAGAGCGAGCTGGACCAGTTGACAGAATATGGCAGTTGCTGTGACTGAAATCTTGATTGAAGGCGATTGCTGTGAGAGCGTTGGTGGCGTATCAACGAGCATCCGCCTAACATCTCGGGCTCTTGAGGTGCTGAGTGGTGATGAAACGAGGGGGTATGATGTGCAACTCATGCAGGACGCTGCTTCAGTTTTTTGATGAAACAACATTTTCTCCATCGATTGTTTTTAACCACTGTTGTATATTAACCAGACTCATTACATATGCAACTGCTAGACACTATAGTATTTACAGAAAAAACTTGTTGAAACACTGATATGGTGGGGTAAAGATTGAATTCTATTCATGTTAAGATATAATAAAGTACATGTTGTAGACAAAAGCGGGCAGTTGGATCATGATGTGATAACATCTGATTTTTTTGATTGATGTTTGGATACTTTGCATCTACTGAATGCAGATTCTAACTTCTAGACACTAGGATATCTACTGTTAAAGAAAAAGGATCAACCAAATCAACTCTATCGATCATTATGAATTAGTAAAACTAATATCAATCATAAATGGCTGGTTTATTTACCTGTTACTTCAAGATGAGGGATAGCCTGTTGATTGTTCTAGCGGAGAAAGAGCAACTTGATCCTTATGTGAAAACAGCTGGCGGTTTTCCTTTCCTCTACTGCATCCATATTCTAGCTCCTAGACACTATGGTATTTACATGAAAAATCGGGTTGAAGATAATATGGTGAGAATTACGAATGGATTCGACTTGTGTCAATCCACAGTGCAATACATACAGTAATCAATACCAAAACAAACGGTTTGATCCTAATGTGAGAACCTCTCGGTGGTTTTTTGAATGATGTTTGAGTATTTTACACCTGCTGAATCCATATGCTAACTGCTAGCACTATGGCATTTGCAGTAAAAAATCGTTGAAACTCTGATATGGTGAGATGAAGATTGAATTTTGTTCTTGTTAAGATATAATACAGTATGTGTTCTTGACGAAAGCATGCAATTGGATCATGATATGAGAACATCTGATGGTTTTTTGATTGATGTTTATGGATAGTGTCCATCTACTGAATCTATAGTATAACTTCTGGACGCTATGGTATTTACAGTCAAAGAAAGACATCAATCAAACTATCAACTATCGATCATTATGGATTAGTAAAGCTAATACTCATACATGGCGGGTCTATTTGTTGTTACTTTAAGGTGTGGGATAGTCGGTAAACGAAGCAACAATAACAAGTGTTTTTAACTGTATACGATGATCTCTATGTAAATGGTTTAATAAGAACACAAGTATAACAACTATACAAAATAGATATGCTAATGCTAACAATACAAAAGAAATACTTAATATGTTAAATGATAAAACATGGCACAACACAATCAATTGCACATATAAGTGGCACTTCACAAAATGTTATTGCATCTGATTTAGGTTTGAAGGAAAAGTCAAATCGTTGAATGCAGTTAAGAATACAACAAATCGTGTTGATTCCGGCGTAGGTTGTGGTATATAGACATTAAGTATCACTGGTTTAGATGGTTTTATCAAAACCAATCCTAATCAGGTCCTACAAGAGATGAACGAACCACAACTTTTCACTCGCATAATTCGAATGGTCTCACAACCCATCAACAACTGGTCAAGGTGAATGCCAACTAAGCAACCCTGGCATCGAATTCTGAAATGGTTTACGGCATCATGTTTGTGGCAAAAGCCCTGGGACATTCAGCTTAAACAAAGAAAACCACAAATCATTGATCTCAACCAAGATTACCCTCAATAAGCATCAACTAACCATCACTAGTCATCATTAGCTATCAACTAAGCATCATTCAACCATTGGTACACCACCATTGGTGCATGTTTTTGTTGGTCGATTCGTGTCATGGCCGCATCTCCACAAAACCATGGAACCCGAACGTGAACATGCCGTGCTACGTCCCATGAAAATGGCGGTTTCAAGATATGCCAGGGGCGTCCGTAGCAGCTACGCCTGGTGACCAACTGATGGTGATCAAGATAGGAAGGGTGAATGGTAGGGATAATAAGCAGCAATATTGGTTACATCATGATGCCTTAGATCCAAATTGATAAAACCTGCATATTTGATGGTAACTCACAAGCTATCTGGGGTCAACTGGGAGGGGTTCATTCAGATGTAAATATCTACCATTATTATCCATGACCCGCAATCATCCCCAATGGTAGAAAAAAGCTCGCAAATTATCATGCCCGTTTATTGCGCAGAATTGTTGCTGCTTGCATCCATCATTCATGGATTGTGACCATGCAAACAAATAGGCCGCGGTAGCAAATGGCGTTTTCTTAAAATAGGGCTACCTCCATAGTGGTTGGTTTATTACGATAAATGGTTGATGTGGGACGATCTGGGGGTCCCCTGTTTTGAGAACTCCCAAGTACTTCCCGGCACCAGCTTTGCTGCGGCTGCCACGGTTCCAACAAGTTGTTGAAGCACTTGCCTGGGTGCAGTGCTGACGAGGAAAGGCAGTGAGGACAGTCAATACTGATTCATAGAGATTCATAACTGATTGGTGGTTTCAACGCCTGTGAAAAATATCAGTCAACCAACCATTTGTTGATATTTACTAGGAAGAATCAACAATGCTTGAAACCACCAACCAGATAATGATGGATTAATCACACCCTCTTAGTAATTAAGAGCCAAAGGTAAATGATGATGAGTGATGCTTAGTCATATTGATAAATCAGTCTTACCAACGCTTCCAATGCCAAATCATTGATAGCTTGTCATCTTCCATCAAGCTCTTAACCACCTGAGCTTCACTAGAAATCGCTGTCAGGTGATTGAAGAAAGCCATACAAAAGGGTGGTTTATTCATGTCGGATTCATTTCTGAATAACGGGAGATACATATGGTGGTTTCTCAAAATAGGGGTACCCCCTAATCATCCTATATACAGTAAACCATACATAGTGAACCATCCATATTTGGGTTCCCTATTTTGAGAGCCCCCCATATCAATACACCATCAACAATTTGACAATGAACAGCTGGTGATTTACCATCCAATAAAACGGTTTATCCATGTTCATTTCCGGGAGAGTGGTTCCATGGTAGGAGCCTGGGGTAGCGACCAACTTACAAATGAATAGGCAACCTGATGCAACTTGTTAAAAAAAACACCAACAAACAGTTCCCTGAACTCTGAACCATGCACTATCATGTTCCCGTCTTAAATATTGCAGGCATATTTCTCAGAAAGTACATGTAATCAGTATCAACAGTTGGTGATCAATAGATAGATAGATAGATAGATAGATAGATAGATAGATAGATAGATAGATAGATAGATAGATAGATAGATAGATAGATAGATAGATAGAGAGAGAGATAGATAGATAGAGAGATAGAGAGATAGAGAGATAGATAGATAGATAGATAGATAGATAGATAGATAGATAGATAGATAGATAGATAGATAGATAGAGAGATAGCGGGAGAGAGAGAGAGAGAAAGAAACATCAATAGATAAATAAATACGGATATGCATGAATAGATACTGTAAGTAGATAAATAGATAAAGAGATAAATAGATAAATAAATAGATAGATAGATAGATAAATAAGTAGATAAATAGATAAAGAGATAAATAGATAAGTAGATAAATAGATAAAGAGATACATAGATAAATGGATACATAGATAGATAAATAGATAGATACATAGATAAATAGATAGATAAATCGATAGATAGATTAGCCACAGGTGTAGTTACTTTGTCCGACTACATACAAATACTCAAAGGACCTGAACAGGTTTGGCACACATGAGGATGTATGTTCCAAAAAACTAATTGATACCAGAAATTCGCCATCTTCCCAGCAAAACCCATTCGTACTTCGTGGTTCCAAATCCTCACAGCCTTGCACGATGGCTTGGCAACACTAATCAAGGATCACATATGTGATTACATATGGATACATGCATGGATTGTTCAAATGATTTGGCAAATATAGATGGACAGATATGCAGATAGATAGCGCGTGCCGTGAGAAGACATGACAAAAAGAGAGATCACGTATCACATCCAATTTCCCACAAGTTTGGGATCACAAATGGCACAACATTCACAAGTCTCCATAGAACACCCTTGGCGAGTTGGGTCAAGCGGTCAATCAACCAACTTTCATGGAGGATCAGTTCACCAACAATCATAGGACCAACCAACTCACGGGGGAATAAGTTCACCAAGCATTTTATGGGGAACACAAGCTGGTCAATGATGGGGGAACCAGGGGTACGAGCTGGGTGACCCAGGGTCGCCCCTTCGGCCGATCTCCCCAGGGTATTCGACGAGGCACATGGTGACGCCCACCAGCAGCAGCTGCTTGGTGTTCCAAGGCATGTCCTTCCAGGTACCGTCGCAGCTGGATCCCAGGGCTTCCCAGTTGGCCACGATTTCCTTCAGCTCCTGGCGATTCCCAGGACTGAGATGAGGGGGTAGCTTGTTTAAGATCACTAGGATGAATACATGATGTATACACAGCTATAGTTATGAATATAGTTTTTTTAAATATACAAATTGTGTTCAAGAGGTATATGAATATATTTCTTAACATGTAACTTGTGTGCAAGATGTATGTTCTTATGATATTCATATGATGTTCACATGTCATCATGTGTCTATGTACAATTTTTCACTACACACCTACTGTAAGAATGTCTGTGCATATCTAGCTGTTCCGTTGATATCATAAGAAACACATATGTAGGCAGGCCTCCCGTAAATAAGATGGACATAAAGGGATGTCAGAATGTACCGAGAAATAATTGCAAACTGCATCAAACTGCCACTCCCAACAGTTAAACCTACAGTAATTGAAATGAGTGGGATTATAGATAACAGCAAGGTGTTGGCTCATCACTTTGTTGAGTGTTGATGAATGAACCATCCTGAAGCAGGTGCTGAAACGTCCCAAGATGTACGACCGCCAAAAGGTAAAATGGCTGCTGCTCTTCAAAGTACGGTAGGTTTCTACGGGACCATGTTAATTGTCCAATAGCCACTATTCATCACCATTTGACATTCTTAATCAATCATCATCAACCAGCTTCAAATATCCTTCATCACCGTTGATTATCATATATGCTGGCTATTGGTGATGTCCAACCATGATCAACAATGATGGACCTGGGCCACCACAATTGATCAGCTTTTGACCATGCCATTCAAAACCGGCGCGTGAACTACCGTTCGCCAGCATGAATCATCATCAATCTTCACCCACCACTATCAACAATCCCCTCAGTTTCAACCATCGCCAACCATCACAAGCCATTACCAGCCATCATCTGCACAGAATTCCATCCACCCCTGCAGCAATGATCCCACTGGCGCAATGGACGCTCCTCTCGAGCGGATTTTTCATCTCTCAATCGAAGCAGGGCAGACCTCGGCCGTTCACGTAGCCATGCCACTGGTGGATCATAATCATCGCTGATAATGGTTCACATGTGGCATGACCAAAAACTGAATGGCCTTACATGGTGGTTTCTCGAAATAGGGAACCCCCAAAAATGGTTGGTTTCCTTTATCAATATGGGATGATTTGGGGGTACTCCTATTTTGAGAAACATCCAGATGGTGCATCCAGTGTTCAGGAATGCTGTTTGATAATGGTGCATCATTAGGATGTTCCCAGAATGGTCATGACTGTTAATCCCATATCACGTCGTCATGAAATTTTTGAGTCCCTAGGAATTGTCCCAGTCATGACAGTAATCCACAACGTGTCCTAGAATTAAAGTACCTTAGTTTGATAGTTGCTCAAGAACCCTATTCACTCACAAAAAATACCTTTAGAAACTATCGAAATCACCAAAAAGTAGGATTTGTGAGTTTGCACCATTGACGCTTGATAAAGTACCATGACACTCATGTTTGAATCGATATGTACTCATAATCAGTGACCAAAACGCTGGCAAAGTAGCAAGGCTTCATCGGATCGCCCCTGCTGCACCAACCACCGCGGGGAGCGTGGCAAGCACAGCATGCCAACCAGCAGCAACAGAGCAGGCAACACCTGTGCGGAAGGTGGCTACGAAGGGCTCAAGCACGGGGACGGGTGGGCCAAGGTCTGTTGGCTTGGCTTGGGTGTAAGATGGCTAACATTGATTCAGGCGTTCGAATGATATATGTTGCGGTGCTTTTCGCAACTGGCAGCGCCTTTGCTGAACGCGCCGTGGGTGGGATTATATTAATCATGAACAGAAAATGGCTGCTACTTGTGGGGAATTCTAGCATGTCTCATGTTCGGACAACGGAAGCTTTATTCTGTGCTAGCGTCGTCATCATCACCATCATCGTCATGGTCATCGTCATCGCAATCCGGGCCCGACCCTCATGTTCACCCACCCTTCAAAATGAGATAGTGCAATTGAGAATCTCGTGCATGGTCATGATCTAGACAAGTTGCAAAAACACACTTGCCATTGCCATATTTATGGTTTAGGGATGTTTAGGCTTTCAGGGTTCAGCGTTCGGGTTTGGGATTTGCATTCAGAATCTAGGGAATTTGAACTTGAACATATTATAGAGAATGGCTAACCATCAAGGGCAGGCAAAGGTAGTGGATTTACCGCATCGTCATCATCATCATCATCATCATCATCATCATCATCATCATCATCATCATCATCATCCTCGTCCTCGTCCTCGTCATCGTCATCGTCATCGTCATCGTCATCGTCATCGTCATCGTCATCATCGTCATCGTCATCATCGTCATCGTCATCGTCATCGTCGTCGTCATCATCAAACTCCCCATCTCCAAGCCATTCCTGTCAAATGCTCGAAATCCTGCGGGGGCCTTTGGAACTTTCGCAAAGCAGCAAACTCTCAAAATCCATAAAGCCCTAAATCCTGAAGGAGGTCTCTATGGCCGGAGCACACGCTTCAAAGGCACTGTTGCTACTACCACAAAAACCCGCGTGCAAAACCAGCACAGGGCAGGTGGTTTCAACCCCTATGAAAAACAATGCCTGTTAATCGACCAAGTCAAAGCCACCAACTAGGTTTATCAACCATTCACAATGATTGAACAGAGTCAACCATTTCTGGGTGTTTTGGTTTCTTAGACATATTTGGTGTTAAACCTGATGGTTGACAATTTAGAACTCACCAAAAATGTGAAGCAAACCAAGCAAAGAACACCATGCAACTGGAGTCTGAGCCGCCTGTAAACAAATGACATACCTCCAGCCATCGTCCAGTTCCACCAGCACCACGTCTGCTGCTGCAGCTGCTAAGATTCCAAGGGTGACCATGAACTGATACCTCGAGAACGCTGCATTGATGGGGGGGATCTGTATGGCTAATAAAGGCTAATAAGGGGTGCTTAACCAACAAACAACCAATGGTGAGTAACTACATGATGGTTCTTTAATACTACGCTTAGTGATCATTAGTGGTTGATACGAGGGGAACATAACAAAACCATTAGCCATTAAGTGGGAGTTTCCAAAGCAATAGGGATCTCCCTCCAAGTTGTGCTTCATTACTATGAATCTTCAAGACATGATTTGGGGCTCCCTATTCTGAAAATCACGCAATATTGTTGCTAATGGTGAATTTATTAATCGATAATAATCCAATAATTGACCCTTTAGTTTCTCTAAACACAGCTATCAAGTTGAATGATTTCACATTGCTCTATCAGGTAGTAATTGGAGACTCACCGGTCAATAAACTTTCTATCAATTACATTTGATGTTATATTCCCACCTATCGATAACCTCATGATGGTTTATCAATGTGCACGTTCCTTGTTGTTCACCCATTCTCACCGCTCAATGGTGAAGTGCATTTCACACACACATCATTCAAAGAACACAGTTGTCAAACAATGCATGCTTGGCTTCCTTTGGGAATCCAATGGGATGCGGGAATCATTCTATGGTCATCATGATCCCTGACATGATGTTGCGCACCCACGAGACGCGGCTGCTTTTGGTCGCTGCGGTGTTGGTTATTCCGAACCCCAACCATCCTCAACCAACCTCAACCAACCACATCCTTAATCAACCCCAAGCAGCTTCAACCCCAACCAACCCCAACTTCAACTTCAACCAACCTCAACCAACGCCCAACCGTCCACCAACCCCCCAAGCCAGCCAGGCTACAAGGACGTGAGTCCACCGCGCATGTGCTTGGGCGCCAGCTCGCTCTGATACAACGCCACCACGGTGCTCAGCAAACCGATGGCGCAGCCGCTGACCAAACGACCCAGGCACATGCGAAGGATGGACTGGGCACCTGAAGGCTTGACATGGTGATGGTTGGAGATGGGCGGTGATGGATAGTGGTGGTTAGTGGTGGTTGGTGGTGGTTAGTGGTGGTTAGTGGTGGTTAGTGGTGGTTAGTGGTGGTTAGTGGTGGTTAGTGGTGGTTAGTGGTGGTTAGTGGTGGTTAGTGGTGGTTAGTGGTGGTTAGTGGTGGTTAGTGGTGGTTAGTGGTGGTTAGTGGTGGTTAGTGGTGGTTAGTGGTGGTTAGTGGTGGTTAGTGGTGGTTAGTGGTGGTTAGTGGTGGTTAGTGGTGGTTAGTGGTGGTTAGTGGTGGTTAGTGGTGGTTAGTGGTGGTTAGTGGTGGTTAGTGGTGGTTAGTGGTGGTTAGTGGTGGTTAGTGGTGGTTAGTGGTGGTTAGTGGTGGTTAGTGGTGGTTAGTGGTGGTTAGTGGTGGTTAGTGGTGGTTAGTGGTGGTTAGTGGTGGTTAGTGGTGGTTAGTGGTGGTTAGTGGTGGTTAGTGGTGGTTAGTGGTGGTTAGTGGTGGTTAGTGGTGGTTAGTGGTGGTTAGTGGTGGTTAGTGGTGGTTAGTGGTGGTTCGTGATGGTTGGTGGTGGTTAGTGGTGGTTAGTGGTGGTTAGTGGTGGTTAGTGGTGGTTAGTGGTGGTTAGTGGTGGTTAGTGGTGGTTAGTGGTGGTTAGTGGTGGTTAGTGGTGGTTAGTGGTGGTTAGTGATGGTTGGTGGTGGTTAGTGATGGTTAGTGGTGGTTAGTGATGGTTGGTGGTGGTTAGTGATGGTTGGTGATGGCGAATGATGGTTGATAATGATGGGACACTGGTCAATGCTGGTTTACCCTCTAACTGGTCGATTGGTTGAGGCACCGGAAAGAAGCTCCTTGGCAATGGTGGAACAATGCTGAATGGAATGGTTGGCTCACTACCCAACTAACTAACTGACCTGGAAGTCAAACCTGGAATTTAAGGGGCTGGGGAGAAACAACAATAGGTGCTTAGGATGCAAATGGCTGAGGGCGAAGGATGGTAATCGTTACCCTGCAAAAAAACCTGGAAGTGAAACCGTCTACAGGTCCGGTGACAATGAGTAAACCGTTCCACGGTGTATTTTCTACTTTGAATACATGGAAGTTAGAGATTGTTGATTTTTTCAATGAGTAAATCCTGCGAATATGACATTTTTGGTGCAACCTGGTGAGCTTACCAGAGTAAGGGTTGAGGGTTGCTTGTCTCATGATAAACAGTGAATTATGGTGAGAAACGACAGAAGGAATGAAAATGGCATTTGAGAGTAGTTCCTGGAAAAAAGAACATGTAGCCCGGTCCAAACATTTTGTGGGGTCAATATACGCTGCACCAGTTTAAATAATTCCACTTGCTTCATGCTGAACAGGTAATGGTTACAGGCAAGAACAGGTAAAGGTGAATAATGTTGTTAATTGTGAATAATGTTGTTAAAGGTTCCACTTGTTGAATTAATTAGTTGATGATTGGCTAACAGGTGAACCATGGTTACCATCCAGGTAGAGGTCAATGATGGCGTTCCAACGGTGTAAGAAGCCGGGAAGAGGCGACCCTCCAAGTTGTCCCGCCAGCAGGGTGACTCGCTTCAAGGCCAATCTGATGCATCTGCAGGATGCAAAGTACTACTTCATTAAGGCACTACCCAAACCGGATGCCATGAACATATCATAAACATATCATGGCCAGGTCCAACATATCATGGCCAGGTGGGCCAGGTCCCCTGGCAAAACCGCCGAAGGCAGCACTAAGAGGTGCGTGCTGCCTTAAGCTACAGGACTTCCCAGGCACGAGCTTGGATCCAACAGCCCAGCAGGAAGACCAAAGTGCCCAACCTTGGAACCAGTGGAGGTCGGTTGGTCAAGGATGGTGCTGGTTGGTTAAGGCTACTCATGGTTAGGGTTGGTTGGGGTTGGTTAAGGTTGGTTAAGGTTGGTTGGATTTATATACTTGGTGGGTTTCGACTCCGTGAAATTCCCGAATCTAACCACCCGTCAAGAATTGTCTCACTCAACATCGAGCCATACATCCAGTGATAATCTCGAAAGGCCAAGAGGCATGATTGAATCCTTGCGACCCCATGAATCCAGAAAATACGTACCTTGGCGCCACAGGACGAGAGCAGTCATAGCAAAACCGTCCCGAGAACATGTCATGTGCTATGCATATCTTGCCCTGGCCCTTTAGAGATTGAGTCTCCTCTCTACGAAGCCTGGGTACCCCCAAAAAGTGTGCAAAATGCTAAGGAAAGCTCACCGTTGCTAGAGCAATTAATGCAAACCAACCATTAACCATCACGGTTGACCAACATTCACCGTCAGCATGGTCCTACAGCCCTTGACTTTTTGCAGTAAAGCACCACCAGCACACTGCGGGCATTGAAGCTATGAAAAAACTAGTGAGTGCCATTAGATCTTAAGCAACTCAGGATTTGCTCAAGAACACAGTAACCACTATCATTAACCAAAAACTATAACCATGAATCTTAGAATGGTCAACCACCATTCCTTAGCAACAAACTTGTTCATCTGGTGGTTTCTCACAATAGGGGTACCCCCAAATCATCCTATATTAATCATTAATTCATTAATAAACCAACCATTTTGGGGGTCCCCTATGACTTGAGAAACCACCATCTGGAAAAAAACCAAACATGTGTTGATTAAGCGTCGCAACGGCTGAGTGGCTGCCCATCCAAGTTCATTGGTCGCGTCTTCGAGCTCCACAGCCAAAGACATGTAACGATCGCATTGTGGTGGTTGGTGGGTCCATGGCCAACCATAATGAAGCATCATTAACCACTATATATTAACCAACTATCAACCAGCTATCATTCACTATCTGTTCTAAGCAATTCTGAACTATCATCATCCACCACTTGACATTGCTGTTGCTTGTTCTGGGCTGTTAACTGTCGCTGTTGCTTCTTCTCAACCATGTTGCTTATTGTCAACCATTAAGCATGCTCACTACAGACTACAAACGAGATTATCATCCATTCAACATCCACTCATCATCCACTCATCCATCCATTCATCATCCATTTATCCATCCACTAATCCATTCATCCATCCACTCATCCATAATTCTGGGCCCTTCTTCTGTCCCCATTACCCTCGCCGAACATTCCCCAAGTCCCAGCCGCTGATGAGGGGAAAGGACGCGCCGATGCAGCCCAAAGAGAAGATGCTAACCTTGGAAGGCCGTGAGCTGCTGGGGCACGCAGATCATGGGTGGTGGCGTTTGGATGGTTAATAAATAAAGGTGGCCCATAGATGCTTGGTGCTACAACCATAGGGTGAACTGATGGTTCATAGATAACTATAGGGTTAACTGATGGTTAGTAGAGGTGGTTCATGGATGATTAGTGACCGAAAATCATAGGTTTAACTGATCATAGATGTCATCATAATCTTTGAATGGATGTTATTTGGTTTGTGGATTGCAGGTGCTACAACCATAGGGTTAACTGATGGGTTATAAATAATCATATAGGGTGAATAGACAACCAAATGATGATGGAGTTCACATTAACATGTTTGGTAAATGGATTGGGTTTGTCGTGACCAGTGATAGTAGAACTAATAGTAGGAACATGTAGGAACTATCAAATCACGAGCCAGTAATGGTTGATCAAGATTAATTATGAAGCATGTTCATATTCTGGTGGGTGATCAACAATGGTGGTTTAGAGTGGTCAATGCAATCAGGTTGATGAACCTCATTTTTATCGTTTTCATCTGCTTGGTGGGAATCAACGCCAGATCCTCAAAATATCCGCAGGTCAATCGGTCACCCATCATTATCGTTCTTTCTTGACCATTCCAAGCCTGTAAAAAACACCCTTGAGCACTGCTAAACCACCGTCAACCAGTACTTCACCACCCTTAACCACTACCAACCATTTGCCATCAACCCTGCCAGCCATGCTCGCACAGGTGTCGCCTAGCTGCGATGAAACCCACCGTCATGCTGCTGATCTCTTGCGACTCATCAGTGAGTTGTGCCACGTCGCGCTTGAAGGACCAGCATTCCAAGATGGGAGCGATGTAACCAATGTCCAAACCTGATTAAAAAAAGGTGGGAAACATATCAGTGAGAAAATCAAGAAATACAACTAATGATGTAAAGAAACATATCATGATGTAAATCAACTGAAACATACAAGAAACATCAAGAAACAGTGGGAAACCCATCATGATATCGAGTTGGAGCAAGGAAACGGTTGCAAAACCAAAAAGTCAACTCAAACATACACAGAAATAGGCACGTAAACAAACAAATAAACAGAAAACAGAACAAAAGACACAAGACAACAAAACAAACAAACAAACAAACAAACAAACAAACAAACAAACAAACAAACAAACAAAGAAAGAAAGAAAGAAAGAAAGAAAGAAAAAAGAAAGAAAGAAAGAAAAAAAAAAGAAAGAAAGAAAGAAAGAAAGAAAGAAAGAAAGAAAGAAAGAACGAAAGAAAGAAAGAAAGAAAGAAAGAAAGAAAAAGAACAAACAAGAAACAACAAACAAACAACCAAACAAACAAACAACCAAGTCAAAGCAAATAACAAGCAAACACATCGTTCTATGAGATCAAAATATCGGAAATATGAACATGTTTATAGCAAAACTGAGACAATCATGAGTCATGACAGACCCAACTGATCCCGCTTCAACCATTCGCAACGATTTTGAGCTGTGCATCATCAACTAAAAACCAATGTTTTACCTTCAATGATCATTAAACACTGAGAGTTGATGAACGAAAACATCATTTCGAGCACTCGAAACATTTGAATTTAAATACCTCATCGCACCATTGTCCACAACATCATTTGGATACCAACGTTGCCATCACTTCCAGGATAGCAACATCATTTGGATACCAACGTTGCCATCATTTGGATACCGTTGTCCACAACATCATTTGGGTTCAACGTTGCCATCCATCCGACCACTGCCAAGGAGCCAAATAGGAAGGCCCCCAGAGACGACAGCAGCGCCGCACAAACCACCAGGCAGTGCCCCATGGCGTTCACGCTTCATGGGAGATACGACCAGGGCTGGGGGTCTTCCCCAAGGATTCACCCTTCACGGGTTCTGGTTATGAAGGGGTTAGGTTAGAATGAATCCAAATAAATTCAAGAGATCTCTGGTTAACCCATGGTTATACCAAGCCTATAAGTTCTAGTTTAAATGAAGCCGCTGTTGGCGCAGTAACTGAAGGGTTCTTGAGGATTTTGTATGAGGGGAAAACGGATTACACGCCAAAAAACTCATGGGTCGTTGATCAACCCTGATGGTTTTGCGGGGAGGAGGATACAGTATGCATATAAGATATGTGGTGCCTCCAATCTGGTCACACCTGTGACATCGGTGTCCATCTGGCTCAATTTTTCAAGGGTTTTCCAAGGTCTTGGTTAGTGGTTGGTGGGTTGTAGGAGCACCCGCAGCTCATGGGCAACAAACTCCATAGGTGAAAGGTTTCGAGAGCATCTGCACATCACGCTGCACCAGGAAAATATGTGTAGGATCCCATTGCACCACTGCAGAATCATGAATCACCGTGGAGATACCGCAGCGACGCTTGATCAAGCCGCTAGCCCGCTAGGGTATAATGGGATCAATTGTACGAGACCTACCAAATATATCCAAGTGAGCTGGTGACCATGGGTTAATACCTCTGCAGTTACCCCCTAAGAACTGATGGCTAATCACCAGACATGCAAGTTCCCAATCCTCCCAAGCACCGGCAAATCTCATCCCAAATGACATGCGTTCACAGGCATTAATCGTCTGATGGAACAACAATAGTGCACAAAGATGATGCATCATTGAAGAAACGTGATCTATCTTCAGTAGTTGGCACAAAGGCCCCTTACATGGCACGAAAGCCGCCTAGATGGCACGCAGGCCGCTTAGATGGCACGAAGGCCGCTTAGATGGCACGCAGGCCGCTTAGATGGCACGAAGGCCGCTTAGAAGGCACGCAGGCCGCTTAGATGGCACGCAGGCCGCTTAGATGGCACGAAGGCCGCTTAGATGGCACGGAGGCCGCTTAGATGGCACGAAGGCCACTTGGATGGCACCAAGGCCGCTTCGATGGCACGAAGGCCGCTTAGATGGCACGCAGGCCGCTTAGATGGCACGAAGGCCGCTTAGATGGCACGAAGGCCGCTTAGATGGCACGAAGGCCGCTTAGATGGCACGAAGGCCGCTTAGATGGCACGAAGGCCGCTTAGATGGCACGAAGGCCGCTTAGATGGCACGCAGGCCGCTTAGATGGCACGAAGGCTGCTCAGATGGCACGAAGGCCGCTTAGATGGCACAAAGGCATATTACGTCTGTGCGCTACACACTACTAGTGCAGCGTCTGTGTACCAAAGTACTTGTGCACTCCGTAATTGAGTCATATTACCACCCCAGCCCACCACCCTGAGTGACCCATGACCATGACCAGGAAGCTTGGCTATGCACCTGCAGCCCTGACCCCTCTGAGCCAGCCCACGTCGGAAGTGTCCTGGCCAGGTGGCCGCCAGGATGGGATCCCCAAGGGTCTACCAGGCTACCAGGTGTGGTGTCGCCAATGAGGTGGTTCTAGGTACCCTGTTGGTCTCGTGAACATGGCGACACTGGTCAAACTGTTGGGATGTTCATCGACCCCTTTCATGGTTGGTGAATTTTGGCCCCTAGCCCAATATGGTTTATCATGATCACCGACCTATTATTACGAACCCTTCAAGCAGCTACTTAACCGTATTTTCTAAGCCATTGGTGCTGGCTGTTGACTGGTCTCGTAAGTCAGCTCGCCACCCAGTTGGTACGGGTATATGCCCTGTTCTTGTTGATCATGATGCCCTATTATCAAGCACCAACCAGCCTCACAAACCATTGGCCATGGCTTCTTACCCATTCAGTGGTTTTCTAAAATGGAGGTACCCCGAACATGGATAGTTTATTGCTATAAATGATTACTATTGGATGATTTGAGAGTACTCCTCTGACTTGAGAAACTACCATTTGGGTGTTTCTCAAAATAGGGGTACCCCTAAATCATCCATTGATAGTCATATACAGTAATAAACCAACCATTTGTTGGGGCTCCCTATTTTGAGAAACTACCATTTACTAACCCCGGTGATCACAAGGGAATTTCAGCTGCCATCCAACTGCCAGCCCATCCCCTGTCAAAGCTGCAGGCGCCACGCCTTTGCAACTCCATCAGCCTGGACAGGCCGGCCACGGAGAGTTCTGCCTTGGCATCCCAGTTTTTTATTCAGGTGGCTGTTTCTCAAAATAGGGGTACCCCCCAATCATCCAACAACTATTAACAATAGCTAATATACATATAATGTTGGTTTCTGATTAGTGTAACCCCCCCCTAAAGTAATGAAAATAGATGAAACCAACAGGTATAGATACTAATCAGAAACCAAGATTAGTGGAGAATAGCAGAATAGCTCCATCACTGGTGCCTATAACAAGCATGCTTTATAAGTATGATACCAAGATATACCAAGTGTGTCCATGAGTGAGAACTTACGAGTACCTTCTTAGTGAAGACTAAATTTGCTATTCGGGTTTTGTTGGCAACCAGAACGCCACTAATAAGCTACCTATAAGGAAATTGTAATCATGTTCATGCGGCCGGCTCACAGGCGAGCTTGCTGTGGCCACACCACCAGGTGGTCAAGTTCTCAACAGTAGAATCGAAGCCGGAGGGTCATTGGTGTGATAACCCGGGTGTCCTCCAGATGCGACCCGGACACACCCAACTGTTAAACCCTTGTTCAACGTGATCAGTTCCTAATGCACCGTCGTTCAGAACCGGCTTGTTGGCTAAGAGTCATATTTCCATCATGATAATTTCCAACAAACCTGCCGATTGTAGAATCTCTATGAAACAACGGTGATAGCTGACCAACCAATATTGATGATTTGAATTGTCTGCCATGTTTTCACATCACTATGATTGACCGAGTATGATGCTCAACCAATGTTGGTGATGACCAAGTACCATATATTGATAGGGAAACGATTAGACCCTAATGTTGATCCCGAATTTATTATTAGTATAGATATACATCGTATAACATGATTAAACTCCATTTAGTAGTCATTAACCATGCCTAATCATGTTGGTTATCAACCATATTGTTTACATTCACCTTCATTCTCATTGACCGGCCCATCCGTAGCCGCAACGGCGGGACCCCGGTGCCTGCGCAACGTGTGTTGCGGATCGCGCACGGATGCCGTCCCTGCCGCCGTGTTGTCAGCAGGGCCTTCGTTTCCTGCGGAACGGCGGGGGATCTCAGGTACATCACGCACCAAGTCTGTGGTAACCAAGCAACCAACCAACCAACCAATGGTTAACTAACTGATAGCTGGTGAATGGGTAATGATAGGGGATGGTATGATGGTAACTAACAACTATTGGGGATATACCAGCTATATAAGGCGAGCTGGGTCAAGCAGTGAACCAACCAACCAATGGTGAAGCCTAGCTGGTTATAATGGTCAATAGCAGGGGATAATAAGTAACAATAGTGGGAGATATACCATGAGATACCAACTATATGGATATGGGTCCATATGAACCAACCAATAATGAGGGATAATGACCAACAATAAGAGGGAAAACAATGGTTAATGATAGGGGAAGCAGGGGTACAGGGGGAACTGACCCACAGCCAGATGTTGACGGGGCTAACATCACACACCCCAGATGTATCCATTGTGCAGGTGAGGAATGGCTAACACTGATAGTTAATGGATGCAAATGCAGGTGGGCAAGCAAACATGTGATCTATTTGGGTACATGTGTACTGGTGGATGTCATGTGTACCGGTGGCCGTGGCCATGAATGTCAACCACAGAAATACGCCTGGGAAACCACATGGTTTTTGGCCGTTAGGTATGGTCATGTATGGTCCCATCTTGTACGGGATCCTGTTGTCAAACTGACTGAGTTCAACATCCCGAGACTGTGGGCAGGCTCAATGGTGGATGGCGATTGCTGGTTATTCGCCATCATTAAGCACCATGATTTGACAACCAAATATTCGTTGATAAGTCACAAGGATCTTGACCATTTGTTGTTTGACAACCAGCATTGACCACAAGTTCCTTTTTCTGTTAGCCACGTTTCATGTTCAAACCTTACCTGTAAGGAAGAATCGTGGTACACTCACTGATCAACGTTTGCGGTGGTGAACCCTCAGTCTATCAGCTCTTGATGTGAATGTCAGCAATTGGTGATGTTAACTTACCCAGCTAATTGATAGTTGATATGCTGTGATTCCACATGATAAATTAGCTGCGTAAGTGAACCAATTAGCTGGTTCACACATGGTGATTGGTTTAAGGACAGCCAATTGGTGACGACAAGCAGTCATAAAGTAATCAACCATTTCGCAGCTTTATGAATTGCTGGACCACCTCACCAATAGTTGCATTAGTGAAGTTATCAATTGAGGACCAGTTGTTCTTTGACACTCTTCCCCCAGCCATTCATTAACCAGCTATGACAAGCTTAAGAGCCTTTCAGATCTTGCTAGTAAGTAGGTATACTTGGACTGGAGAATAGACTTGAGAATCTGACGTCATGGAAACATGATACCACACAAAATGCCAAAACGATCGAAATTGTATCTGGATTCTGATAACAAACAGCTCCTTGGCACTGGAAAAGCCAGTATCAATACCTCTATACTCTAAACGGCTAGGATATGCAATGAAACAAATCAATTCATCTGCGGTTTGCTACTTCCGACCCCGGCCCCAAAATGAAGAAGATTCGCAGATTTAGCAGAGTTTCTGTGAAGGAATTACATCATACATCATCATACTCAAAAAAAACCTGTATATACTTCATAGAATATAGTTGGCATCTCCCCTAGTATGGTTGATGATGATGAGCATCTCCTGATGTCAAAAATTGATGATCCATAATCAACCCGCAGGGCTTTGCCAAAGGTGGCTGCATTTGTTATCTCGGTCCTTCATCGTCGCTGTCGGCTCCAAAGAATCGAGGACTCACCCTGAGTCGACTCACGGAGGACACAGAACAGAGATACAAAATGGTCACAGCTGATAAAGTCTACGATATCAACCGGTATATCCATATGGTGGTTTATCAAAATAGGGGACCCCAAAAAATGGTTGGTTTATTACTATAAATGACTATTAATGGATGATTTAGGGGTACCCCTATTTTGAGAATCCCCTATATGGTGATGTATGACTTTTCGACTAGGTTTTATAGTGTCACATTTGATATAGATCTAAAACATTGTTTAACTGTATATCTTATAGTATCATATTGATTGATAAAAATCGATAACTATAGCTGGATACAAAAGAAACATAGTTACAAGGTGATATACGGCTGATCAACTACAATACCCGTCCAACCAACATTGACAAGCAGAAAGGAAATGGAACACAAAAACTGATGGCTAACATAAATGTCTGATGTATAGTGGACATTGCCACGAGTGCTAAAGGGGCCATCAACTTTGCTTTCTCGGGGCTACCACTGTGCAAATCTGGGCTTGCGTTGCAAGTAACAAAGCCTCCCATGGGTGCATCCATGGTGAGGGCCTCCAATGTTGTGACCAATCACCACCACCAAGAACCACAATACCACCAAGAACAACACCAACAATACCAACAACAACGTTCCGGGCCCTTGGCCGCGCGCGCGGCTCATATGGCATGGCCTGTTTGTATTGCAATTTACAATACAAAATTGCTTTCGATGGATTCCAGAAACTGTTCTTTTTTGCACTCGTGTTTGTCTCAGATCAGCAGCCAGTCTTTGTCTTTTGACACATCACCAAAGGCTTCAGCATTCAACCCAAAGTGAACTGTATCATGGACAACGTGCACCATCCCGGTGATCATGAATGTGTTCGTGCTTGCTCACGTAAAATAAATGAGGTACAGGTGAATGATCCCAGATGTAAATGGACACCAACGGGGGGGAAAGTACTAAAGACCAACGTGCCACCCCAATCACCACAATGACCATCGTGCCATGACAACAGACACGCGAGACGCACACGTAGAAGACACCCTGGCGACGCTGCACATCCCCACCCCACCCCACCCCAATCACCACGGTGGCCATCGTGCCATGACAACAGACACGCTAGACGCACACGTAGAAGACATCCTGGCGACGCTGCACATCCCCACCCCACCCCACCCCAATCACCACGGTGACCATCGTGCCATGCACAAACCACGCACACCCCGAAAACGCGCACTGAATGAGAAAAAAACAACAAAAACACGCTGTGACTATGGCAACTGCGCACACGAAAACGCGCGCGCCCAGGGGGTCGGAGGGAACAACAAAGATTGGCTAGCTCAATATGGTGCGGCTATTGTCGTCTGGAACATCTCGATTCATTTTGCTTCTATCCCTGTTGTGCCTTGTTTGCTTGCTCCAGAATAATGTACATTATTCATTCCAACCTCGGTTGGGACCTTTGATTAATCGCAACTCTTACTGTGGGTCGCTGTCCCTTTTTTAAAGACCCCTAACCAATTTACCAACAAACTTCTTGATACTTCTTGTTGGTAAGAAGCCTTCTTAACCGGTCTGGAGCACCGTATTGACCAATGTAATATCAAAGATTTACCGATACGAACTTATCTGTCCAATGTTAAACCACTTTACCCATCCTTATTAACCTTATTAACTACCTACTAAGTAGTTTACTACCTATTAACCACCTACTAAATCTACAACCACCCATTATAACCACCCATTAACCACCCACTAACCACCTACGTTGGCCATCCATCACCTCCGGTTCACCACCAGGCGCCCGATGACCCCACGGCCACTGGTTCGGTCCCGGACCACGGCCAAGGTGAAGGTGCTGAGGTGGGAGCTTCACGAGGTCGCGGGTGGTCGTCCTAGAGGGTGGATCTGCAAGAATCAAACCAGAGTGGATGAGATGATTAATGGATAATTATAGTTATTTTTTATGGTGAAATTTGAATGGATATAGTTGATTTTACAGGGACATGTTTAATGGATTTAATTAATCATATAGTACTATCCATTAATCAACATCAATTAAAAACAACTATAATGGATTGAAATTATCATTCAAATCATCATTAAAATCATCGTTGAAATTAGAATCAATACGGATGATTTTTCAAATCGTATCATGTACCATTAGAATAGTGGTTGATGCACTAGTGGATTTAACCAATTTTATCAGAGAATGGTTGGTGGATTAAGATTATGGTAGGATCAACCACTATCTGATTAATCCTTAACCACTGCAGGGCTGAATGCAGGAATAGTTAGTGGATGGCTAATTCGTTATTAAGGACGTCTACTTACTGTTTAATTGATAAGTGATGGTGATGAAATTGATGGCCAATCAAACGGTTAAGAATGTTTCAGCGGGGTCAATTGTTGGTTAATCAATGGTGGGTGAGTCTATGGCTAATTCATCAATGGTTCGTGGATGGCGAATTAGATGCTCAAACCAAAATGGTTCAATATAGCAAGTCAGAGTAATGTTGATTCATGATTAAGCAGCGGCTCATAACGGTTGATTCATGTTTAATTTATGCTCAAATAATTGTTCCCCTCTGTCAAATGAACAGTTGTGCTGGAACCGCAAGCGTGGTTTTGCCGGTGTTCCCAATGCTGGTGAACCCCGGCCACGTCAAACTGTTCTTGTGGGGCAGTAATTGCCAAAATGATTGCTGATCAGCATTTTCCCTCAACGGTTGTCCATCAGAAGTATGCGTGTATGAATACGTGAATGCTTATATAACAAACATGATGCCATAGTATGCCATACTTTTTTGTATAATCATTCCCTACATGATATTAGGATGATGTATGCATTACCCCTATTATGTAAGTAGCATACACCGCATACCATTTCAGTAAATGGACAAAGTATTGCACACGCCAGTTTTAGAATATTTGTTGTATGGTCTATCATTCAAACAACTAGCCTAGACATCATCAAAGATACGTATCGATCAACGGTAACACTTATGAATAAAACATACTGCATATCATCCAGCAGAGTGCATCACAACCAACTGCTTCAAAATAGCCACCACTAGCCATCACCGCCATCTTGCGCTCCAATGGTCACCACCGTGCACCTGTTCTTCCACGGCAGCCTCTGCCATCTGGGGCGTCACCTGTGGCACATTTTCGGGGGATCCAGCAGTGGTTGGTCTGAATATAAAACCCAATCATTGCTAATAGTGGTTAACTTGGATGTGCATCTGCATTCAGAATGGTAATATACATTTTAGCATACTAGTGGCTAATAATGATGGTCATCATTCTCATTTAATTGCAAGAGAAAAGTAAAACTGTTTGAAACCACCAGGCAGCTTATAACTACCCCCTATACCCCTGGTAAGTTTAACCTGGAACCTAAAAGGAAGCCCTTAGAAGATTGCTGTCCTCTACAATATGGCCACTTTCAGGTTCCATGTTAAACTTACCCCTATCATTAACCATTGTTTTCCCTATAGTTTTGTTGGTCATTATCCCCCATTGTTGGTTGGTTAATATTGACTCATAGCTATTTATACCCTGCCATGGTCAACACGGGGTCGCTGCGCCTGACAGAGTGGCACCGCCCGCGCCCAGCAGTTCTTTGCACTCCATCCTGGCGGCTGGCCCGGCCGGCGCTGCAAATTCTGCGGGTGCGGCTGGCTCCGCGGTCCTGTGGACGGGACGCCGATGGTGGTGCTTTGGATGGTGATTTGCTGGAGAATCAGTTGATGATCATGTTCATTTCTAAGGAATTACTCATCATGATTAAGTATCCAGGCCAGCAACTGTTGACCTATCATTAGCTTAACAGGTAAACATCATCATGATATTGACCTCAGTACGTCAGCTTTTTGGTCAGCAAATGTTAACCTATCCTAATGACCAAAAAGCTAGGTCAACCTTTCGTTTTTTTGCAAATATGTTCTGACTTTGTGAACATCATCATACAACTAATGAGTCACATTATGACCAGATATGGCTGTGGGTCAAAACCCCGTACCCCTGGTTCCACCATCATTAACCATTGTTTTCCTTGCTATTGGTTGGTCATAACCCCCCCAGTAGTTGGTTGGTTAATATTGACTCATAGCCATATAGTTGGTATCTCATGGTATATCCCCCACTATTGTTACGAGTATTATCCCCTATTATTGACCATTGTAACCAGCTAGGCTTCACCATTGGTTGGTTGCCACCCAGCTGTCCCGGTAAGGACCTCTTCGGCGGTGCCGACGACGGCCGC
>VSDK01007138.1:0-86166 GCA_009767595.1 Symbiodinium kawagutii | reverse complement strand
GTCGCCCCGCCGCCCCCGCCCCCCGCCGTGGCAGCGCAGGGCCGGCGCAGGGCGCCGGTTCCGGGCGGCACGGAGGTTGCCTGGCCATGGCGTGGATGGAACTTCTGTGGCATGGAAGTGATTGCACATGTCATTGTGCATACTTAACTTATCTTGTGTATATTGTTATTATTGCTATTATCATTTTTATTTTTAGTATTATTATTATCTTTATTATTATTGTTATCGGTATCAGTATTGTTATTTTTATTCTCAGTATCATTATTGTTCTTGTGTGTGATAACTTTGATAAGTGGTTTATAACCATTGATAAGTTTTTGATAATGGTTCTGCAATCTTAATGAAACCGATGTGATGGTTTTAATGAATTGCTATTGTGGCTATTAATGGTATCCATAAATGAGCTTTATAACTTAGCTTTGCAGCAATAATAGGATATTAGCCACAATCATGACATCATTTTGATGACATCATATTTCTAATTTTGGCTATATAAATCAATGTATGTCCGTAATAACTTAGCATTGAGATATATTAAATTGTATAATGGTCCTATCATCCACAAGCTAACACAATGGATCTGATTCAAAAAAAAGGTAAGTTGTATTTGGGTGTTTCTCAAAATAGGGGGACCGGGTACCCCTAAATCATCCCATATCAATTTGTGTTTAGAGAGAAACCAACTTTTTGTTGGGGTCCCCCATCTTGAGAAACCACCATATGTAATAGTGATATAATGTTTGGAAATGTTTGGAAACTGATATCCATTGCTACGCCTTGGCTATGATGACACAGCAGCTTCGACAACCCCATGGTTGAAGATGGCAGTGGTGGATCACCTCAGGCGAACTATCGGGTTTAAGCGCAATAGAATCAGCAAGCTATTGACTGAGTCGTTGTTTTTCACGTGGTGAAGCTCCCCAACAAGCCAGCTGCTAAAATGACAATTGCTTGCAGCGGATCAAAAAGCTCCCTCTCCGCCGGCGGTCGTGGACAATTAGCATCAAAAGATTGGTGACATACGAGTGTGGGTGCGAGCCGAAACAAATGACGATGATCTCTTTTGATAATGCTCACTAGCCTTGCTCTCATGATAGAACACTATCCACCTATGGGTCATTCATTATTGTAGCTGACAATGACCGATAATTAACCTATCTTTGTTATGCTCACTGCCACATAATCAATCTAGCAATCAACATCGATCCACAATCATCACTGATGATTATTATGAAGTACAAGCATAACCTATCAACCTCATCTATCATATGGCTATGGGTCAATATTAACCAACCAATAATGGGGGATAATGACCACCAATAATAAGGGAAACAATGGCCAATGATAGGGGAACCAGGGGTACGGGGTTTTGACCCACAGCCATTGTTGCACTGGCTACTCAAAAAGAGCCACTGAGTCTGTGCATTTGATTTTACGACGAAGTGCTACCAATTTAGGTCATTGGGTCGTCCATGTTGCAGAGCTTGTTCCCCAGTTGCGGTACTTCCTGGAAACCATGGTTTTGAAAAAAAACAACTTTGAACCAACCGCTCGACCCACACTGTCCGCCTCTTCGCTGTACGCACTGGGCTGGGTGCCACTGTGGCAGCAGGTGGTTCATCCGTGGTTTCGGCCTGGGAATGGCAGAAACGGCGCTGCCTTTCACGTCTAGAACTGGCGGCAAAATCAAAACAGGGGCTTAGACGGTCATTTTGAACCATGATGATGATTGTCATCGTTGACCAAGGATATGGTTTATGATGATCATAAACATCACGGGGTATGAACCACCATGAATGCGTAACTGCGGTAGGGATTGACGATGATTATATAATCATGCACTATTCACCATCACTAGGCAAAAATGGATCCGAGATGAGATGGGTAAGGCCAGGAGGTCACAATTCACAAACATTGATAGATCAAGTTCCCAGGAGTGTGCGAATGTCAAAGCAAAGTGGACAACCAAAAGCAAATAGTTTCCACGTTCAGAATGAGCTTGTAATGGTAAAGTTGATTCTTTCACCATATGCTCCCGGAAGCGCCACATTTCTCAATTATCTGGGAAACGTGTCCTTAGGCATCCAAGTGGGGATGAGAATCGTTACAACGTTTGGGAGCCTTCCAGGAGGGTTGGAAGAATTTTGGGGATACTTCAAGTACCTGAGCTTCTAGGGAAACCATGAGAAACCAACCATTCTGGGGGACATTTCAGGAAACCCCACAGGTATACAGTATGCTCTGTTGTATTCTTTTGCCAGCACTCATTTCTTACCAGGCTGGCTGATCTGGAAATGGAACATCCACTATTTGCACATCATTTTCTTGTTGGAAGCGGTGATGTTTAACGCTTGACGTCCAGGTTTCGCAGAGATCCTCAAATGCGGAATATACACATGACGTAACTTTGTGAAAGTCCAGCCAAACAGCATGCCACAGGAAGCCACATATCATACAATATACGCAATGACGTGCTTGTTCATAAAGGAGGATACCCCCAGATTGATGCTTCATGGTGTTTCAATAGGTGAATATGTGCCCCCCATGGATAGACAGCTTGGTTGGTGCCCCCCAAGCAACCAGCCAAGAAACTGAAGCCTCTGATGATGCACCGTGGGTGTCCTGCTGGACGATGATATTTGGAGAAAGAACTTAAGCTAGACTGGAGATCCTGTACCTGGCCTCAGGTAATGGATAGGGAATGGTTAACGATTAATCTCTCGTAGTGGAGGTGAATGATGGGTATGGTATATGATGGCTAATAATGCCCATGATTGATCATCAATCACAAACCCTCTTTACCATCACTGTTGACCATGATTACCATTCCGGACCATACCCACAGAATAGTAGACCCAAACGGTATAAAAAGAAGTTGGTTAAGATTCGCCATTGAACTGCACTTACCATATGCCTGGTAGTTGCCAAAACGTGACCTAACCAAAGTCAACAGTCGTCGAATGGTTGTACGGTAGTGGTAGCTTAAGCAAACCAATGGTCAAATCTACCACTGGCTTAGATTGCCATTGATTGAAACCCATGTAGAACTATGTTTACAAGTCGTAGATGTAACCCCTAACAACCTCAACGAGGGAAACCACCTGGCAAAAGACTGGAGTTTAAATCACCCCTCTGAACCATGGTTACTTGGTTGCTTATAGATCCCCTGCTAAAAATATATTTTTAGTGGTTATATGGTAAACCAATCATACCCCAAAAACACTAAAAACCTAAGTTAGTGGGTATAAGCCATCCAGTAACCATGGTTATAACCCCTATAGCCCTACTACCACTGGGTGAACGGAGACTCCTGGTAGCTCCTGGCCTGGCTCCTTGGTGGCCCCAGCGGCTCCTCGGCAGCCCCCGGGGCGTCCCTGCCGCCTTGGCCGCCGCCGCCGCCGTCGCAGCGGCCTTGGTTTCTGCTGGCTGAAACAAAGAAAGGATTGGCTAATCAATAACCATGGTTATTAGCAACCTTAGTAGCCATTAAAAAGTGAATTAACCTAGGTTATTGATTAAGTAGCCTTATTGGCTAATCAAACATAGAAAGGTTATTTAAAAGGTGAATGGGAAACAAAACCATGGTTAATAACCTTGGCGGCTAACCAATAACCTTTGGCTGAATCAATTCATGTCCAACTGGCTGGATTAATGTCCAACTGGTTGGATTAGAAACCATGGTTATTAGCAACCATAGTAGCAAGTTGGTGATTCATTGGATTAACCAATAACCATGGTGGTTGATGGTTTTTCGGCTGAAACAATAACCAACTGGATGGTAAATTGTTGAATTAGTAACCATGGTTATTGAATTAGCAACATGCTTGGATTGGAAACCATGAACCAACAGTTTACTTAGCTCATGGTGTCAACAATAATGAATTAGCAACCATGGTTATCAGAATTAATACTGATTAATTAATACATATTAATACTGTTTGCTTGGGAATGATCTAATCATTAAAAAAACATTTAAAAAACGGTCATTGCTAATGGTTGATACTGGTTGATATGCAACAATGGCAGAATCATGGTTAATATGATGACTAAAGTGTCAAATATTTCATGCCGTGGTTTGTTGGATATGAAGTACCCAAGGATGATGTTTGTTTTTTGACCGGTGAGCACGATTCGATGGCTAATTCGCATAGAATTGATGGTCAATTGACGGTTGAGCGATGGTTCATTGGCGTTTGTTCCATTTTTTCAATTGATTGTTGTTTACTTGGTGATCTGTTTTGTCGATTGTTTGTTTAATCATCTACTTATCTACGACAGCGAGAAGGCTCGTATAAACGAAATGAAGTATAATGATGCTGAACGGCCCATGCACCCTGTATGTTAGCAGAAAAGGGTGCACGGGTCCATAAGCATAAGGGGTACTTCCTAAACTGCCATAAGCCAGCCACAAAGTGAAGTTGTCAATGCCTCAGACCGACACTCACCGTATGATTGAGACACCACCTGCAACCCTGCGGTGAACTGGTGAATGCAATGGTTCAGCTGGGTCATGTGATGAAATACTGGGTGAAACAAAGAACAAACACAAACACAAACACAAAAACAAACACGCAAACACACAACACACAAACAAACAAACAAACAAACAAACAAACAAACAAGCAAGCAAGCAAGCAAGCAAGCAAACAAGCAAACAAACAAACAAAAAACAAGAAACAAATGGAATATACTTGATTATTGATGTGCTACTACTTTATGTTTGGGTTTCCGATCTGAGGACTTACACGGAAAGTGGTTACAATACCCGCATGGTGAAAAGTGGTTCATGATAGTGACACATGGTAAATAACTATATATCTGTACAGATATATACAAATAGATATATATATATATATAGATAACCAAGGCTAAAACATGTCAGTTCATGGCTCGTCCTGTTAAACGAGACCTAGTCTGATAACAGAAACTCTTTGATGAACGGTTGTCATTAGTATCTTACTTAAACGTTGATTAGAAATATTACAGTAGCAACTAACAGTGAACACACGTTGGATAACCATGATTGATTAGACAAACATCAATGTTTGTTTCATGGTAAAGCACTTTATCCCCATGCTTAAAAATTCTCAATATGCTATAGTATACCAGGATAGAATCAATCATCATCGCTTTACAAACATTGCGAACACTTTGTCGCAGTAACATCATATCTTTATATAACTCGAACTAACATATAGTAGTTATGAAGCGAACCCATTGCTCTTTCATGGCCTCTTGAACTTGGAACCCCCTAAAATTGTTGGCTTATCTTTAAAAATCATTGAACATGGATGATTTGGGAGACACTATTTTGAGAAATAACCATTTATCGCTGAGGAAGCTGAACATGTGCAACAATGGGTCAGGCATGTTGGGAGCAGGCGAACGCGCACAAGATACCGGTGTCCAGGCACCCATCTGGTTAAGAGGGTTTTGCTTTGGAATATGGACAGTGACAGCTGATGGTTGTTGACCCGTAAAATCTGGAGTCCCGGGCACTGTGGTGGTGCACTTTTTTTGAATAAAACAAAGCTTTGAGACCTGTCACGGAAGATAAATATCTTGAACATCTCGACGGAACAAGTAGGTCCAGTTATGCAAAATAATGAGTGAATCGTTTGCATAGGTTTAAGCAAAATACTAGGCTATGGCTATAATTCTCTTGGCAGTCAATGCTTGTGAATTTATCTAGCATGGACCAATATAATATACTTTCTCGTAAAAGGATAGTAATATGGATTCCTTCCCTAGGCACCAAGCCCCATCAAAAATGAATGTTTTGACCATCCCAAATATGGAACATGCCCTATTTAAGGCAAGGTTTTGGGTGCGGTGCCGATGGAAACCACCACAGGTTATCATTTTAGTGTTCATGGTTAATTATAAAATACTAGTTACTTTTATAATAGTGGTACAAAGAGCTTACCCAATCTTGCCCAAGCCGATGATATGATGACTGTAAAGGTTGTTCACATGGATAATACGATGGTTAATGACTTTATAGTCAATCATAAACCATGCCATGCTGAACGACTGCAAATCCATATGTAATTCAGGTTAGTCAGTAATCATGATATATCACTAATATCAAAGCTAATACATTGTGTATTGACTATGGTTAATACTCGTCTATGATGATCAAAATCAAGTATGGTTTCATAACTATTGCCACGCATATTAATCCTATCAATTGGAGATATTCTGGCTATATGTCACATAATGGTTAAGCCAGTGACAATATACGATTATCCCAACTCCTATGAATTAGTGCTTTATTATGATTTATTATTGATGGTCATTCTATGATGGCTACCCTCTGCTAACCTAACTTGGCAATGGAAAATCCACCACTCATTTTTGCTTTCCGTGGGTTTCACTATAAAATATGGTCAAAATCCAGCTAGCCAGGTTAGTTTATCGGAGGGTAAAATCATCCTGAAACTTGGTCCCCCTCTCCATTTTTGCCACAAAGTGACCGCCACTTTGGAGGCGCAGCCGTGCGGCTTGCCTGGCACGGCGCGGCGGTAGATCCAGTGCAGTGAGTGCTTACAGTAACCCAATATGGTGGTTTCTTAAAATAGGGAACCCCCAAAAATGGATGGTTTAGTGCTATAAATGGTTGATACAGTAATGGATGATTTGAGGTACTCCTATTTTGGGAAACACGCATACTACTGTAGAATAAAGGCACAGTCATATTGAGTCATAGCAGCATAAAGGTGTAGAACAGTATGCACAATGCGTGCTTACCAAATATCAATCACGACTCATCAATCACTTTGCAACCTCTGTATCAGTCATATTTAGGATGATTGCTACCGCGAACAATGGGTGAAGAAACATGAGGCTTGATGATACAGGCAACCATCACCCCATTATGATTCGTGGTCCTATGTGATGGGGTTGTATGCGCTCAATTGCGCTCATACTTGGCACAATTGAGGCCAAAGCCATCGCACCAAGAATATCCGTATATTTCCGTCTGTCCGTTGCATGATTTGTCATTATTCTATATTACATACCCGCATATTCACTAGTATGATTGCTACGCCTGATGGCTGAACTCCATAGTCTGATTAATTATTGAACAAACCATCAGGGCTGTCATTTTGAATGTCCAAGAGGGAATCCGCAACAACTGATGTAATCACCAGGGATACAACCAATCATTAGCCCAAACATCTGTGTGTCTACGGTCACCATAATAGTCATTGCATGTATGAATTTCAATGATATCTTTGTGATCAGCAAACATTGCACACATTCCGTTGACCATGAAACCAAAAATACAATCTTTCACCGGCAAGGGTGCAACTACGGGAATCATGTTGACAAAACTTGGGCATGGAGTGAATTGAGAAACAAAATGACGTGAACCCAAAAAAACGATGCAACAGAGCGTCCTGAGCAGCCATTTTGATCCATTTTGCAAAAAGGAGCCAAGTCACTATGTATGGACGCACAAGCAAAACTGTGAACACTGCTGGGCAAAACCAATAGCTCCGGTCTTTGATTGAACTCGTTGCCAGGAGTCAAGGTTTGAAGGATACTCGGCAACGTGACTTGATCAAGGCTCTGGTTGAATGCATCGCCAAAAGTCAAAGTTTGCAGGTTGCTGGGCAAAGTGACTTGATCAAGGCTCTGGTCAAATTCATCGCCAAAAGTCAAAGTTTGAAGGTGGCTGGGAAAAGTGACTTGATCAAGGCTCTGGTTGAACGCATCGCCAAAAGTCAAAGTTTGCAGGTGGCTGGGAAAAGTGACTTGATCAATTCACTGCTTGAATGCATCGCCGAAAGTCAAAGTTTGCAGGTTGCTGGGCAAAGTGACTTGATCAATTCACTGGTTGAATGCATCGCCGAAAGTCAAAGTTTGCAGGTTGCGGGGCAACGTGACTTGATCAAGGCTCTGGTTGAATGCATTGCCAAAAGTCAAAGTTTGCAGGTTGCTCGGCAAGGTCACCTGATCAAGGCTCTGGCTGAATGCATTGCCAAAAGTCAAAGTTTGCAGGTTGCTGGGCAAAGTGACTTGATCAAGGCTCTGGCTGAATGCATTGCCAAAAGTCAAAGTTTGCAGGTTGCTGGGCAAAGTGACTTGATCAAGGCTCTGGTTGAATGCATTGCCAAAGTCAAAGTTTGCAGGTTGCTCGGCAAGGTCACCTGATCAAGGCCCTGGTTGAATGCATTGCCAAAAGCCAAGGTTTGCAGGTTGCTGGGCAAGGTGACCCGATCAAGCCTGTGGTTGAATTTGCATCCAAATTGCAAGACTTGCAGGTTGCTCGGCAAGGTCACCTGATCAAGGCTTCTGTTAAAATGCCAGCCAAATTGCAAAGATTGCAGGTTGCTCGGTAAAATGACCTTATGAAGTTTCTGGTTGAATTTGCATCCAAATTGCAAACATTGCAGGTTGCTCGGCCAGGTCACCTGATCAAGTTTCTGGTTAAGTTCCCGGCAAATGTCAAAGATTGCAGGTTGTTCAGCAAGGTGACCTGATTAAGGCTCTTGTTGCCCCCATTGCCAAAAGTCAAGGCGCGCATGTTGCTTGGCAAGGTGACCAGAACAAGGCTCCGGTTGAACCCAATGCCAAAATTCAAAATGTCCAGGTTGCTCGGCAAGGTGACCTGATCAAGGCTCTGGTTGAATGCATCGCCGAAAGTCAAAGTTTGAAGGTGGCTGGGAAAAGTGACTTGATCAAGGCTCTGGTTGAATGCATCGCCGAAAGTCAAAGTTTGCAGGTTGCTGGGCTAAGTGACTTGATCAAGGCTCTGGTCAAATTCATCGCCAAAAGTCAAAGTTTGCAGGTTGCCGGGCAAAGTGACTTGATCAAGGCTCTGGTCAAATTCATCGCCAAAAGTCAAAGTTTGCAGGTTGCTGGGAAAAGTGACTTGATCAATTCACTGCTTGAATGCATCGCCAAAAGTCAAAGTTTGCAGGTTGCGGGGCAACGTGACTTGATCAAGGCTCTGGTTGAATGCATCGCCAAAAGTCAAAGTTTGCAGGTTGCTCGGCAAGGTCACCTGATCAAGGCTCTGATTGAATGCATTGCCAAAAGTCAAAGTTTGCAGGTTGCTCGGCAAGGTCACCTGATCAAGGCTCTGGTTGAATGCCAAAAGTCAAGGTTTGCAGGTTGCTGGGCAAGGTGACCTGATCAAGCCTGTGGTTGAATTTGCATCCAAATTGCAAGACTTGCAGGTTGCTCGGCAAGGTCACCTGATCAAGTTCAAGGCTCTGGTTGAACCTATGGCCAAAAGTCAAAGTAGTCAGGGTTGCCGGAAGATCGTCACTATATTGTGCGCCGGCTATCTGTGTGATCTGCAGTACGATCTCCCTGTCAGAAACATAGAATCCTTTTACAATTCTCCATGCAGCACATAGATCCGTGGCAATGTAGGTGCAGGACAATGTCGCAACATCACTCTCTATGCCTTGTTTTTGCAATGTTTCGTGCAGGATCAGCGGAGAACAATTGTGTTGGAGAGTGGGCTCCGCACCTCTCTTTGGGGGAAGCTGCCTTGAAACCTTGCGAAGCACTTCGATTCCCAAAGTGGACCGGCAAAGGCTCAAGATGATCTCTCGGCCATCCAAGCAAACCACGTGAAGCTCCACCAGCGTCCTTTCACTAGGTTCATAGCCATTACCACTATCACCGTCAGTGGCCATGTTGGAACAAACTTTAGCGCCGCTGACCGAAATTGCAATTTCTACCACTTGAGAGCCGCAGGCGAGTGAAAGTGGCATTGCCGATAAGCAACCAGCTACATCGAGAATCGAGGATAGAACCAAAAGCAATACACGACTGGTGAAAAATATACGGGTTATAAAAAGAATGCGGGTATAGCAAAGACCTCAGCAACAGCAACCCTGAAAGTGGTCTGTGACCACTGACCCAGATTCAACGTAACACACTTTTGACCTGGAATCACCGACCATACCCGGACAGGCACTCCGAGAACAGTCAGGCCAGTCTTGTGGATCATCTTGAGTGCCCAAAAATAACCTCCTCTATTAGGCCCTCTATTAGCAAGTTGCTTATAACCCTGGCATGTCACTTGGCTATTGTTGCGAGATATGGGTTCCAGAGCAAGTCATAGGACACACAGGTCGCTTAAACCTTCTTACAACATTTTATAACCGACGGGTGATTGTTGTGGGAAATGGCAAGTCTTTTTGGCCAAGCCACTCGTGGCTGATAGGCCGCACGGTGGCCGCTGTTGGCTGGCTGAAACTCGGGTTGTTGAAGTCTTGGTGAATAACGACTCATTGTCATTTGCAACGAGAATAAAGGATAACAAAGGTTGGTAAGTGATGGTCAAACGATTGTGAATGATGACTAATGATGCTCGTTAGTTCTATGATGAAGATCCCGCAGCAAATTAGCCGCTGCGCATTGCTCGTCCATCATGGTGGTTGAAATAGATTCAGCACCGCTGCTGTACCTCGTGGGTTCTTAAAATAGGGGAACCCAAAAATTGGCCGATTTATGAGTGTATACGTCTGTGAACGGCTAATATTGGATGATTTGGGGTACCCCTATTTTGGGAAACTGCTACATGCCGAAATGCAATTGAACACATAAATGATACCTGCGTGTCTCTCTATCGATCTGTATAAAGAACATATTCATAAATACATACGGGCCATAGAAAAAAATCAGTGTGTCTATCGGTCTGCATATTGATATATAAACATACAGTTAAAACAAAAAACGATATATACATAGATATTATACACATAAACACACACAAATACTCTTAAAATCAATAAACAATACCTATATATATATATATATATAGATATATAAACACATGATAGAAATCCATAGAAATCCATCGAAGATCAAGACTTGCTGCCACTGCATCCCTCCCCACCGCTGCCTGCGGAAACGCTGCTCCTTTTGCTCCACGACCTGGACCCCGAAACGTGGCTCATCGCTGGTCAGATCCCGGCCCTGAAGGCCAGCCCAACGTGCGGAGTGCGCAGTATCACTGGTCTGTTCTCAGCAGCCTTGGTTGATCTTGAACTTTTAGTATAGTGATACTAACCAAATAATGACATATTTAGTGATAATCATAGTGATAATCATCATGATTCCCAACGGTGATACAGTATAGTATAGTATAGTGATACAACAAATGTTGATTCAATTGACCTACAAAGGTTCAATCATCAATTACCTATTCAGTATATAGATTGTTCTATCATCATACAAGAATCCAAGTGATCATGATGGGTAGTATCACTAGACTAATTTTTATCTTTTTGGATTTTATCATCATGATTCCCAACAAATGTTGAAATCCAAAGGGGCAACAGCCACGATCGAAGATTGTAACAGCAAAGCCAACATGGAAGTTATGACTCATGATTCAAGCACCATTCACCACTACCAACTACTGGACTCATGTTCATCACAACTAACCAAAGGTAATGCCAATTATCCAGTTGCATTTTCCACAAATTTGCAGCTGTCCTAGTAATCCATCTACCACTTCCAACGGAATTGATCTGCGCGCCCACCACTTAGCGAAGTCCATGTGTACCATTGGGGGTTTCTTAAGCTATTGGGAACCGCAAAATGGATGGTTCATTAATGTTGCTCACCAAAAATAACAAATTTTGAATGATTGAGGGGGTACCCTCATTTTGAGAAACTACCAAATATCAACCATCACAAACCAACATTAGCGTTGACAATCACTAGCCAACCGATCATCAATTGACCTTAGCCAACCATCTCTAGCCAACCATCATGAGCCAAATCATTGCTGTCAACCAGTAACCATGGCGAACCCATCATTGGCAACATCATTCACCAACATTAGCCAACCAGTAACCATCAATTCTGGGGCCATGGACCTGTCAAAATGTTGGCGTTACGACTTCGGGATCGGGTCTGCACCCATGGACCAGTCAACCCAGCTGATCCTAGTGGGAGATTTGTCCGGCCATGGTGGTACCCACGAACCATCCAACTTTATAGTCATTACTTGGCAGTGGATCAAAACCCTGTACCCCTGGTTCCCCCACCATTAACCACTGTTTTCCATATCATTTGTTGGTTTTTATCCCCCATCATTGGTTGGATTGGTTGGTTCATATTGACCCACAGCCACTTTTAGGAAAACCAACAGGAACTTGGGGGTACATCTTCTTTGGACATTTGGACAAAGCGTAGTAGTAAACCACATCCAATCTCACCACAGTTTGTCACGAACCAACTCAAATGCATGGTGAAATGCTTAATTGCATTTCCACGCATCATCGAACATGATATTTCCTCTCTGATATGGTACTTCTCAAAATGGGGGCACCCCCAAATCATCCAGTCTATTTAGCATTTGTAGTCCTCCTGAGCCAGCTATTTTTGGGGTTCTCTATTTTGAGAAACACCTGTATTGAATTTCAGCATCTCTGGTGCTATATTGAATTGTGTGATCCCTGGTGCTGGTGAATTCAAGCCAATCGAATCATGGTTGATCATTAAGTTGGTCCGTCCCAAACGTTGATTCCAAAGTATTAGGGAAAATAAAACGCATTTCACAAAACAATCAGTAGAGTTGTTTAACCATTCTTGTTGCTTGTGATTCCCTATCATTAGTCATTCTTAATGGCTCTAAACCCTATATCAACGCTATATACACCCTTTATAATCTGTACAAAAAACTAACAAAACCCAATATTTCCCCAATAAAACCCCTAAGAAACAACGGTTGTGAGAGGCCCAAAAAAGATCCTTACTCTGGGCGACCAACTGGATGGGTCACTTCGCACGCCCGCGCCTGGGAATCGATCTTGCGGCCTAGCCGAGGGCAACAGGGAGTGGTGAAAGCTGGTTGATACCACGGACATACTACAACCACTGATACACTGAGAACCACTGACATATCTTGAACCCTTGGGATATAGCTGATTATTTCAACAAAGCTGGTTGATATAGTTGATTGACATGGCGACCAGGGGTCGTAATTAAGCGTCCAAAAGGAGGTCACTGAAGATCTCCACAAAGACTACCCTTGGTCACGGTACATGGTTTTGACCTGCGGCCATATTATGCCATGTTATTATTGTTAATTAAGCATAATGAAGCTGGTTCAGCCATGGCAAGGACCCATTCCTTACCAGCTTATTGATAACCATTCTGACTCACTAACCACCATTTGGTCAGAATCCTTCTGGAGCCCCGTGGTAGCTCCTTGGCTCCCCCATTCAAAGCGTCTAGGGATACTCCTGGCTCCGAATCGCTCCCTCTCCCCCAGCCAGTCTCATTAGTCACTAGTAATCTCGCCGTTTCGCAGACCCACTCCGCTCTGGCCGGGCTTCGCACCCACGGTGCTCAACGATGGCTACATCAACCAGCTTACCCACCGCACCAAGCGCCCTGCCTGGCCATTGCCGCTCGGCACGGAAGTGCAATTGGGTGCGGAGTCGTTGGAGTTCAGGTTGCCAGTCTGGGTGTGAGCTGGGGCAGAGGATGTTTGGTTTACTGTAAGTAATTATGACCAACAGTACAGGCTAATAGTGGTTGATCAATGGATGGCTAATGGACGGCTGATGGATGGTTAATGACCATTAGGATGAATGGTTTATAGTGGTTGAAAATGGTTGGTGAATGTTGGTGATGGCTAATAGTGGCTGATTCATGGATTATTGATGCTTGAGAAGTGGTTGCTGCTGGAATAATGCTTGATAAGGGTGAATCAGTGCTTGGTAGTGGCTGATGCCTGCTTGATCACGATTGATAAATCCTAGGTACATGCCTGTTGAATGATTGCTGAATGGTCTGTAATACTTGACAAGTGATCGATCAAGTGATCTGTTCTGGTTTGTTGATGCTTGACAACCGCCACTTACTGTTTAATCAATGATTGGTCATAGTTGACTGCTCGGTCGTATTGACAGTAAGGCTGGTTGATCATGTCCGGCGCGACACAGTTCTGGTTCACCCTGTTTGTACTGCGTAATCTGGTTATTGATTCAAATCTATTATGGTTCATTCCTAATTCATTATGTTCGATTTTGGCTATCACGCGCTTTCGTTTCAACATCAACCATTATCAACTGTTAACATCAGCGCCTATTCATCATCAACCCCCACAATCATCCCTTGATCCATTCAACCCTTGCCATGGTCCCCACCACGGTCTCACGACCCTCCTGCAGCTGGGGTGACCAACCTCTGCCTCGCCGGTATCGGTGTCCGGCTCCGCGTCCGGCTCCGCCGTGGGGTCCTGCTCTGGGGAATGATGGGATGGTGAATCAGCAGTGGAGTCGTGGGTTCTCGGTTGATAGGTGGGTGATTATGGTGGTTGATTATGGGTGATTAGGGTGGTTGGGCTTTTCATGCACTCGCCGTTTCGCAGTTGGATAATCATCTGGTGGTTTCGTAAACCGTAGGGAACCCCCACAAATGGATTGCTTATTGCTATAGATGATTTAGAATGGATGAATTGGGGTACCTGAAGTTTGAGAAACACCCAGATTGATTCATGATTGATTGGTGGTGAATTTTGCTGATTTTTCGTGGTTGATTGACGGTGAACCAGCGGTTAATGGTAAGTGATGGTGAATTCAAGGTTTGTATGTTCGTTAAGTAGTGGTTGCTGTAGTCAATGATTGAACAATCATCAAATTAAGGCATAGTTCATGGTTAACCAGTGGTTAACCAATGGTTAATCAATGGCTAAATGATGGCTACTTGATGGCTAATGGTGAATCAACAGTCAATGATAATCAACCATGACTCACCATTACCCATTTTTTTGTGAGTTTAGTAGTTATTAAACTAGAGTTTGGTTAATTGATTAATGAATATTGAATTGACAATAATTGACTTGGGCTTAATCAATTAGTGAGGTGAATTAATTGATGGTTGGTGAGCTATTGGTGTTTGTGACTGACGGTCAACTGTGAGTAGTCATTGGTCCTTCAAAGTGGTTGATCGGGGACACCAAGTCGGAGATGTACCAGCGGTGAACATAGGTAATCAGGGTACTGTAACTACCAGGTCTATACCCTATGCTTCCAGCTACCATTGCAGTAACCTGCTGGTTTCTACACTCAAGTTGTAACTGGGGTGGGTTACCTACTATTTCATGGCAACTGGAAGCACAGGGGTAGATATAAGGCAACTGGCTTCGTATATGGCGAATCTCCGCCCACATATAAGTCGGGGGCCCCACCTTGTAATGGAAAATGGTAGTAGTGCATCATTGGGTGCCAAAGTGGTTGACAATGGCAGCGCTGAACCATTAACCATCAGCAACTATGGTCGAATGGTTGCCGTCAAAGGTCAATGGTTGTCGATCGTAGTCCATTGATGGTAGGTGAATGTTTAAGACAATGGTCAATTAACGCTACATTAATCGCCAATATTCGCTGCATTTATATAATTATTCTTAATCATTGGCTAAGCTGGGCACACTTATTCAACAGTGAATTAATGGCAAATGATTGACGATTGGGGACTCAACACGGGCCATGCAAATAGACTTTTGTCAAAGGACATGCAAATACACTTTTGTCAAAACTGGTTCAAGCATGATCCGATAATAGCTACTGATGATTATGCCGCTTAGTCATGAACAAGAATAGTGACAGTTCAACAATGGCCAATACATCAATACACTGTTTATAGCGGTCAGTAATATCAATATATAATAATGGTTTTACATAGTCAATAAGTAGTGCTTAATCAATTTGCATTCATGTTGGCTGACGATTTAATCTGGTGCATGAATGATGTGACACCAGTGAGAAGGGTGGTTGGAGACAGCCATGCAGTGGACAGAGGTATTCTCATGGTTGCTCTGAAAAACTTTAAACAATGCGCATATCATGAGCACCATGGCTTCAACCAACAACCCAACTGACATTTGGGTTCACTGGTTTGTTACTATAAACATTTGAGATCTTACTATAATGTCAGTTGGGCTTACGATGAGCCCAACTAACAAACATGTCAACATGTTCCTTTTTGGGCTCACGATGCTCATGTATTGCTTGCGTTGCTTGCCAAATTACAGACCGCCTCAAGGGCCTGGTCTGTTGTGAAAACTCGATAGCGAACATTGGACTGCTTATTATATTATTGATATTATCATGTTTATATTGTTATTAAAAATGATAATGAATTTATTATATCAAACAATTATTTATAATTGATTATATATATATATATATAAATACTCAAGATTATATCATTGTCATTATTTCGCATGCTTCAGCTTGTGAATCACGTTTGTACATGATGATGGTTGATCAACGCAAATTGTTCATGCTGAACACCGGTTTGCTGTTGATTTTCATCATGCAACCCTCCCAATGACCATGCAAAAATCGAAATGCCAACGGCTTGAAAAAAATCCAACAAACTCAGCCAACCCAAGCAAGTCAACCCACAAAACCAAGTAACATCACAGGCATCCAGCGACAACCCCTCCAACACCATCTCTTTGGAAGCTCCTCCCAAGCACCATGTATTTCCGAAGTCTCCTTTGTAGCATCCTCACACGGGTACCGATCTGCTGAAGCAATGGTTGAAAGCTCAAAATGGGCGTACCCAAAAATGGTTGGTTAATGGTGAACACAGGTTACTAGCAGGGAGATACTAAGCAATAACAGGGGATATGCCAACTATGATGGTTTTAATACCATAAATGGTGAATATTGGATGATTTTGGGGGTCTCCTATCTTGAGAAACGTCCAAATGTCATTCCCTGGTGTGTTGGGAAATGGTTGTCTTCACATCATTCGGCCCATGATTTTGGGAATCCAATTTTCATGGGGTAATTCAGGGTCAACATCAAGCGATGGGACTACTGCGCTAAACACCTGGCACTCTGTATTTGGAAATTATATGGATGTTTCTCAAAATAGGGGACCGCCAAATCATCCACCATTAGCCATTTATAGTAATAAACCAGCCATTTTTAGGGTACCCCATTTTGAGAAACCACCAAAAGTGATCAGTGATCGGTTTGATTGAAGGACAAGCTGATCGCTAGATCGGACCAGTTCGAATGGTAAATCCATATCAATAGACTTGCCACTTCAAAGGGTAAATCGTCAGCAACTCGGTGAAACTGATGGAGGGGCTTGTCAAAATGGATCTGTCATGATAGAATAATTCCTCTTATTCTGCTGGGTAGACAGGGTGCACTTACCAGTGTTTGAAAACGAGTAAAGCCTGGCATGAAGATCTGCAAAAATCTAGTGAAAAAGTGGATTCTGAGAATTCCTTGATCTTTTCATAGTCCCATGAAGCAAACATTCATCAACCAGCAAGTTTCTAGCTCTATACTAATGAATGATGATCAAGGGTGACAATAATCACAATGAATGCGAACATATGTTTAGCTACTGTTACTGAGAGGTTTTGGCTACTTCTCATTTTCATCCAAAACATGATAAGTAATCATGATAAGTGTTTTCCTGTTTAAAATGGTGGTTTCTCAAAATAGGGGTACCCCCTAATCATCCTTTCTAAGCCATCTGTAGTAACAAACCAACCATTTTTTGGGTTCCCTATTTTGAGAAACCACCAAATATGTTTTCCATAAACATGATAAGTGCCTTCTCCATGATCTAAGCTGGCCACGCTGATAAGTGCCAATTCATCCAACCTGGCTCTGCAACGCCCGCTCCAACAGCGGGCCTTCTCACGCGCCCGCGCGGGGCCTCTTCAGAGAACGAGGAACGACCCGGGAAGGAACAACACTTGGGTTGGGATGCTGTCAGGAAAGAGTTTCATGGAAGTCTGTGGTCAGAGTCTTTCTGGGGTTGATTCATGTTGATTTCCAAAAGTGTCCTGATCTTGGGATGCTTGTTCTGTTTCTTGGAAACTGTGGTTAGAATCTTCGGTGGGGACCACGGTGACTCTTGCGGTTAGGACACTGGCAGGAAATCTGATTGGTGGTTGAACCACCCCATCATGAAAATATGCGCAAAACCAGCCAATCATTTGGATGAATTTGGCAATACACTTGGGAAGAAATATTTGAAACCACCAACCAGAAATAGTTGCTATCTGTTTTGCAGAAACTCTCCTTAGAATCTTTGTTCACTCGAATAGTATGACTAAGAGTTGGTGGCCTAAGTGTTGCTAACCAAAAGTTGGCAATGGTTGATGAATGTTGATGATGTGTAACAACTTGAATTATCAGGAACTGTTGCAAAGTGATCAACAGTGATCAATGGTTCCTGACAATTCAAACTGTAACACTGTCTGTACATCACTGCTAGTCAATCAACGGCTTACCGTCAAGTTAATCACTAGTATTCATTGTTAATCAATTGTCAAGAACCATTGTCACTATGATTATCAAAAATATAACTCATAGACGAGTAACACTGTAATAAAATAACTATTATAAAGTAATCACTATAATTTCAAGAACTTGTAAATTAACCACAAAAAAGCAATCGCTACAAAGTAAGCACCATCACTGTAATAGTAACTATATGAAACTATTACTGTTCTACAAGTTCATCTCTGTTCATCACAACGAAGCTGCTCGCCTGCACTGCTGGGCCGTCGCAACGTGGGTCTGGGCCTAGACGCGGCGAAAAACGAAGATCAGAAAGAGGTGAAGTGACAGCTTGGAATGGGAGATTGTCGGCTGGGTAGTGATGGGGTCCCCCAGCCGGCTTGGGTAGTATCACTAGTTAGTGATGGGTATCAAATGGTTACTGATTGATGGGTAATGATGGATGGTGACTGCTCGGTGAATGATGGCTAATGATGGTTGGTAGTGGCTAAGAATGCCACTCCGCACTAAACATAAATCAACCACGAATCAACTATGGATGAGCTGCAAATCAAGACTAGATGAATCGACAATACATCAAGAGTCAACCAATCATTGTCAACCACCACTTACCCGCCTTGCTACCATTTGGTTAGGGCACTTCTGGTAGCTTCTTAGTTCCCCCTTGAAAAGGCTATAAGGCTGCCCCTGGCTCCAAGCAGCTCCTTCCCAACCAACAGTTCACCGATCCCACTTCCACAGGTTGACCACTGTGCCACCCAGGTCCCCCGACGGCCGCTGCGCCAAGGGAACTTGCCCTTTTGTACCACTGGCCTGCCAGGATCCCAGCTGGGACACGTGTCCCAGGATCTCAAGCAACACTGCATGTCTCGCTGAGTCTCTGTGAACGAAACCTTGCCTTGCAAAACCTGGCCTTGCACTGCTTACGTCTTTACCATTGCAGACCCACCATCTAACCATGTGGACCTTCACAAAAGCAACCAACCAACCACTGCCAGTTCTCGTAGATATGACTCTAGCAAGTATTAGGTGGTTGATAAACAAACAATTCTAACTGGCACCCCACTCTGTGCTGATTACTGGCTATTTTGTAAACAAACACCATCACTGAGTTATCACTCAATTATCACAGACTAACCACAGTAGTTTTGCGTTTGGCAGTCTTGGTAGCTACTAAGTTTACCAACTCTGATTTTTGATTCTAACCAATTACCAGTCACTAACCAGTTGTTTTGGTACCCACATGGTTGATGATCCAACATAGTCAGCCACTGATGAGTCAAACCAGTCAACCACTAACACCACCATAGCTGGTGAAGTGGTCAACAACTCCAGCAGCTCACGCCACCGTTGTTCAACAACTCCAGCAGCTCACGCCACCGTTGTACGGCCTCCGTCGCGGCATCCACCGCAGTGCCCGAAGTCCGCCGCGGCGGGGCTGAGCTGGGCCTCACAAGATGCGATCCCCAGGAGATGATGTGATGATTGTGGGTAGTGGTTCGCTGGTTCCTTCAGATAGGGAACCCCGTAAAATGCTTGGTTTATTACTATATCAATATATATATATATATATTAGATAGATAGATAGATAGATTGATAGATAGATAGATGGTTAATAAAAAGTAACCTTATTCTGTTCTTTAATGATATGACTATGGTTGACCAGCAGAACATTAGGTATGGACAATGATATCTTAACTGACTTATAGATAATCGTGGTCGTGGTGGTGATTGATGCCATAACAAATGATGATAGGGATAACGATGCCTGATAGGTACGGATAACCATTTTCGTTGCCATTGTCAGTGATTAGTAAAGTTACGTAGTATGATGCGAAATAAGTGTGATAGTTGCCACTGTTAGCGAGCAGTTTGTATGATAGTTGGTCAATGACAAACTAATTAATGATGATGAAAATATTGGTACCATGATAAGTGTAATGTTAGCTAATCAATAAGTAATAAGTAATCTGTTCATGATCACCAAGTAAGAAATGATTCAATGGCAATGGCGAACGAGTAATCACCAAGTAATTAAAGATGGTTCAAATCACGGATGCCATGCTTCATCAGTTCAGGGAGATGTTTCACCAACGAACCAATTTAGAAACATGGTTGAGAGGGATGAGATCGATGATGGTCCACAACTATGATAAGACACAATGATCTGATTACCTAGTAGTGATGCTTAACCAGTAACCATCAACCATCGGTCATTGGACATGGTTAGTACTGGATAGTTAATGACTAGTAGTGAATCACTGACAGCTGGATTACCACTAGTCATTCGTCACTTGATCATTCAATCATGGATCATAACCCATGATCACTCACAACTACTTCATTAGAATCATTAAGCCTGTGTCACAATCACTAATGATTGGCTCATTGATCATCAACAATCAACATCCATCCACCATCATCATTCATCCTTCATCATCAACCTGCAACAAAGATATACGAACTAGCCATGATCACTAATCATGATCATCACTAGCCATGGTTAGGAACTCACTAGCCATCATCAAGCACTAACCATGATCACTACCCGTCAGATCCATTAGCAACTCACCCAGCCGTGGGGCCTCCGCGATGGATGCTCTGGAACCGCGCCACGCACGGACTCGGCGCGGGCGCTGGAACACTCCGAGCGCGCCTGCGCATGGAGGAGATGTCCAGCAGGTGGTCTAGGCAGCTTGGAATCCATCATCCATCCACGGATTCAACCTCTGAGTATGGATGACCATGATGGACTATACTTATGGATGTCTATACTCTATACTTATGGGGCCAACCTCTGAGTGATGGGGTCAACCACCCACCCACCTCGGCAACGGGTGCAGGTGGCTGTGTCGGAACAGTCCGCCGCGGCGGGGCCGAGCTGGGCCTGGCCACAGGGGGAGATGGTGAGGTCGGGGGGTGATGGTTGTGGTCTTGATGGAGGGTGGGAAGCAGAAAAACGGTGGGGTTTACCGTTTACCATAGGGGATCAGTATCATCAACAATGATCAACTACCATTGTCAATATGGTGGGTCTACCATTGGTCTACCATATGGTGGGTTTACCGTTTACCAATGGTCGGTTTACCAACTATGATGGTCAATCATAGGGGATACTGATCATCAACAATAGGGGAACCAACAAGAATGGTGGGTTCACCAAATATCTATAGGTTAATCACCGAGATGATCATAAAAATGGTGGCTTGATCATGGTTCGTGACTAGGGGATAATTACATTTAGGTGAATTTACCATCATAGTTCATCATAGGAAATGATAGTCCAACTATCACTCTCATGGTGAATCACAGGGGATGATAAGCATCAACAATAGGGAACCAATCATAAGGTGGTTTCTTCAAATTGGGAAGCCTGTAAAACGGTTGGTTTATTACTATGGTTAATGAAGGATGACAATTTGAGATGCCTATTTTGAGGAAAAAACAGATTACGGACAACCAGGATAGAGATTAATGCCATGGTAGCAAACCAATGGTGATGGAGATAACAATGGCTTATAAGGATGTGATGAATGATTGTGGTCAGTGAATATCAATCATGGTCTCGACAGGTATGGATTTAGTTGGTGTATGGAGACTCACACGTGAGTAGTAGGCATTAATAATAGGTGAATAAGTTTATAGTCGCTATAGGTAGGGCCAGGTAGGAATGACCATGATGCAGACTAACGGGCGGTTGATGATGATAGACACCAGCGGTCAATCAAACCATTAATGTTGTCACCATAGTGATTAATTACTGATACACTAACCGACCAATGACGATAGGGACAATGACAGAATTAATCATGCCAAAGGTTTGCTTAAGACATGTGATGCTTCATCAATACTTAAAGGCAAATAATGACAAATTAATGTTGAACCATGGCCGCTAGGGATTTGATCAATGATAGTCGTTGAGAATCGTTTGATGTAAGGGTTCAATAATGGTTGGCTGTGGTTGATAGGAGGGTTTTTATCAAAATGATTCATTTGACAACAATCTATAAACTGATTAACAACTACGGACCATTATCACTATTATAACATGATGCTCTGTTTAGTACGTGGTCTCGGTTAGTAAATCAATGATGAATCTTTAAAATCATTGTTGACATTTGTGAACTGTGATTGATGGTTCAAGGTCAATTAAAAATGTCATCGGGGTTTACTCACCTGGTGAATGAGCACAGGTCAAGGGTTGGCGAACAGTGATGAATGGCGGATGATTCTTAAATTATATTAAATTATCAAGTCAGTATTTGCCAGCCAATATCATATTGATTGATGTTCTGTTTAAGGTTGATTAGTCCAGGAAAAAAACTTTGACAATACGTGATGACGTTTGATGTTTGCGATTGACCATAGTCAATCATGTTCTCCCCATTCACTGCCTGGTGGACAACGGTGTCCCGTCCCAAAAGACTTCTCTCAATTAGAGCCGCCGTGATCCCAAAATGCTTTGAACATGAACCGAAAATAACCAAAAATCATCCACCACCAACCGCTTAATCACTTGGCAGTGGTTCAGTTCACCCTTAGTCCCCTTGGTTTCCCATGATTAACCAGCAAAATTTCCCACTATTATTGTTCGTTGAAATCCCCCATTATTGTTGGGTAACGGCTTGACACAGCTCGTCATATGGCTGGCATATCCCCCACTATTGTTACTCATTATCCCCTATTATTAACCACTATAACCAGCTAGTCAACCAACCATATAGCCACTTGATCCATCAACCACTCACCACCCATGAAACTCCTGGGGTTCTGGCCGCGATATCCCCGGTCCGCCTCACCCGCGGCGCCGTCGCAGCATTGGAGCACTCAGGGGCCTGCGCCTAGCTCCCAACCAGCGGTGGTTGGTTGAAATGGTTGGCGAGGTGAATCAATGGTGACTCAATGGTGAATCAATGGTTTCTCAGAGGTTCATGGTTCAATGGCTAGTAATGGTGGATGCATCAATTGTTAGTGCTTGGTGAATGCTGGCGGTTGATGGTCAACCAACCGTTGGCTGCCCACCTCCACCTTCGGCGAAGCACTTGCGCCAACGCCTCCTGAAGCGAAGCAGAGAGAGCGGCTGTTGAGGCGGAGGGGTTATGAAAGATCGGTGAACCAACCGAGGGTTCACCAACTGGTAAAGCGGGGTTGGATTTTGGTCTAGGGGTTTGATTGGTGAATCGTCCACAGAGGCGCCAACCTCAGAAACACTAACTCTAACATTGAAATTGCGGAGCACGGGCGTTGATCTTTGTAGGGGGTTGAATAATTCGTCCATCCACGGTAGGGAATAATGATCAACAATACTTAATGGTTAACCATGGGGAGTACCACTTCAATAGGAAACCAATGGGCTTTGGCCGGGACACCCTTTTGATCAGCTAGGGGTTTACTGGTTCCAAACGGCATCCGTTTGGCTCCAATTGGTATTGGCTCATTGCGATGATTGTCCGGGAAAGTGGGTGCAGTCATCCTTACTATGCCCGAAAGCATTGCATCATGAACTGGAATTCATAACATCATTCACTACGAACAATCATGCCAAACATGGTTGTCAGCCGTGCGCAACACATGTTGCTAATGAATCATCAGCGACGAAAAGGCATTATGGAGTACGTTTAATCGCCGTTTGCATAACGAACTGTTATTGACCGTAAGTGATCATGATGCCGCAAAATGAGGTCGGATGGTGAAATACATTGTGGTTTCTAAAGTCAAAGGGGACCCCTCAGTTGTGATACTTTATATGAACAATTTCTAATAGTAAACCAACCAAAACTTCGGGGTTCCCCATAGCTTGAGAAACACCCAAATGGGAATGGCAATAATTGTGACCACACCCACCTTCCCCAAACATCATTTCTGTTCACTAGTAAAATCGTTGTAGTATCCAGTATCCCCAAATCATGTGATGAGTTTTGGGGGAGGTGGGTATGGTCACCTTTTGTGAATCCTTGATCAAGGTCATCAACGAGCTTCTTAATCAGTAGTCAACCACAAATTAATAAGCAACGAACATTACCAATGAACTGGTTGATAAGATAAATCAAACATCCATAACCTGGATAAAACAAAGTAATTTGTTATACCATCATTATTAACCATGATCAACATGTAACATAACATCAAACATCCATAACCTGGATCAAACAAAATAGTTTGTTATACCATCATTATCAACCATGATCAACATATAACATAACATAACATCAAACATCCATATGCTGGCCATCGACCATACTGAATCCAACCAGTTAAACGGTGGATAAGACCAGTCACTTCATCAAACCCTGAGTTTCTCAGGCTGCCTGCACTCTCCCAACGAGAGCGAGTAACACCTGCGAAGGACCGGTCGAGCGATGACACCCCTGGGCCTTCATGATGGCTAATTATCAAACATACAGTACAGTAATGGTTAATGGTAAATCAGGTTGCTAGCAATAAGTAATTAGCATAATCTTAATTATACAGCAGTAACTAACCATTAAAAAGTAACTAGTTATTGCTTTATATACATCTATGACAACGTGTTTCATGGTTGATGGTGAAGCAATGGTTGAGGAATGGTTAAGGAATGGTAAGGTTATACCATGAGTAATTCTTTCACCATGGTTGATTGGTTTTTGCTCGCCAAAATGATGTTTGGTTGGTAATGACTCAATGACGGGTCAAATGTTGCTTGAGCAATGGTTAATGACGACCACAAGAATGGTTGATGGGTCGGGGTTGTCTCTAGGCTCTAGATGGTTGAATACTAGTTGTTGAAGTTCAACAAACTGCCAGCGATGGCTAATACATAGATGGTGAGTTGACGGCTCATAATGGTTGATGAATGGCTAGTCAATGTTTGACTATTGGTATTGAATGGTCAAGGAATGCTTAAGGAATGGTTCATATTGGCTGAATTGAACAATTCATAGTGGCTGAAGATTGGGTTGTGCGGTGAAATCACGGTCGATATTGCAAAGGAAAGTTGCAAATAATATGGGTGTTTCTCAAAATGTGTACAAATGTGTACCCCTAAATCATCCTTTATTAATCATTTGCAGTTATAAACCAGCCATTTGTGCCATTTGTTTGGGGTTCCCGATGGCTTGAGAACCCCATATTGACACCATATGCATTCTGGCAGCACGGTGTTGGCGCATCATCTCAGCAATCGGGTGCTGGATAATCTGAATGGTTGGCGAAGGGTTCGAAAATGGTCGTGTCGCCAAATGGCTATGGGTCAAGCAGTTAACCAACCAACTAATGGAGAATTTATTAACAATAATATGGGAAAACAATGGTTAATGATAGGGGAACCAGGGGTACGGGGTTTTGACCCACTGCCAAATAGGGACCAGCCATCAACAAGGCCACGACCGACAGGACTGTGGCAGCAAGCGCACTTTTCAACCGATGTCCAAGAAAACCTCTGACACCTTTGGGCCAATATGGCCATCGCACACTGCAAGTTTTCATCTATTCACAGAACATGTCTGCCACTGCTGTTCATTGTATGCAACATCTTTTCAATGCTCTGCCTATTCCACGCACAGGATCTTCGGCCAAATTTCCATTGTTTGCTATACAACTTTCATCAAATGGCTCTTACGATCGTTGCCGTCCTCTAGCTGCTGAGGGGGCCCATCAATAACGCTTCAGCAATATGAATGAGGATCATTACCACTGTCAACCATTACCCGATGGTTCAACCATGGTTAACCATAGCAACTACTGTACTTCCATCTGTTGCTTAGCTTCGGGGTGTCCACCGGCAAAATCTTTATGAACAAGAAATGAGATCTCAGGGCATTTTTCATGTTGCATCATGCACCCTGGCCCTACCATTGGGTTAGTGGCCACCTGGTACCAGTACCTCCCAAATCGCTCCCCCTTCAAAGGCATCTATGGATACCCCTGGCTCCAAATCGCTGCAAACCTACAGCCAGCACACCCTACATGCTGTGACTCAATCCTTTCCAAGGCACACGCTGATCGATGAGCTGCATCCACCAACAGCTTAAGGATTCAGCTGGTAGTTAACGCACGGCTACTTAACCGTGGAAAGTAATGACTTATTGAAACTTAGACCAACAATTTCAACAATAGCTGTCAAAATGGTTTTCAATAGCTGTCAAAATGGTTTCCAAGCTGGTAAGCAATGAGTTTCGCATTTCACCAGCTACGTCGCTAGTCATTGTCTTTGCTAGAATGCCCAGCTGCAGTGGTGATGAGGCTGAGTACAAGGCAATTACCCAAGAGGGAGTGATATGTGACCAATGCTATCTGTGGGAAACATATTCACCGATATTTGCTGTGCTTATAGCCATTCAATCAAGTCATTCCCTAATTAGTCAATGAGTCAATGGCCATCCAACTCTGAACCAGCAGAATGTCCATCGCAGCTGGCAAACGCCCTCCGTTTTAGAAGGCAGCCAGGGTCACGAATCGCGCCCCCCCGCAACCAGCCGCAACGAGCTCCTGAGCTCTGCCAACCAGCGCCAGCATGAGATAATCCACGACTCGTTTCACTTGGTAAAGCAGCTGATTTACACACACACACACACCTTTATGGGAGTTTCTCAAAATGGGGAACCCCAAAAATGGTTGGTTTATTTACTATAGATGATTGATAGTGGATGATTTGGGGGTACCCCTATTTTGAGAAACCACCATATAGCATCCCATAGTGTGACGATGAACCACTGATTCTCGAATGAGCCAGTGGGTCAATCAAGCGCCCCTCGCCGCAGGCCCTTGACATAACCAAAAATGATTGAATCACATTTGATTCGCGTTGCGCCCAGTTTTCTTAGAGTTGATACATGTTGATACGCTCCAACGGCGAATTACATAATTACATGGCCCAACTTTCAAAAATTGAGCATCGCTAGTCAGTTTTCAATTTGGAACATGCAATCTGGGAACCAACTACATAACTATTCTTTAGATGGCTTAGCCCAATATCAACCACAGTGAAGAATACCGTCGTCACCTTCTGATATCAGCCTGCGTGGTTGGTTTTCACTTGGCGAGCACCGGCAGCTCACACTGGGCCCTCAGGTACCGCGGGTGCCGCGGCTCGACTTGTCAGGAAGCAAGTAGCCCAAGTCTTGGCCGCAGAAGAGTGCATTGATGGTCGCCAAGGCATGGGATTTTTTCATGGTACGTGGGTCATGATGGCTGGTACACGGTAATGATGGTTATTGCATGGGACATGATGGGCAATACATGGCAGTGCACCGCGAAGACAGGCTTAATACATGGTCAATGCGTGGGTAATACCTGGGGAATGATGTTCAGTACCTCAAGGAATCATGTGGTGCACTATGGTTTGTGATGATTAAGGATGATATCGTACTCAACGAAGAGCTTGGTGGTGATACAACTCACAAGGAGCAAATTACTGCCAAACATACCTACAATGCCAATGTCACACTGGATCACAAGTTTTCTAACTTGTAAAATGATAATTTGCTCATGACATGAATATCCATGCCCTGCTAACATCATGATTGTCCATGCCATCTCCCTGGCAATCCCTGATTTCAGGTCCTCAAACCAGATTCCGTGTTGGGATGTTCATGACCTAAATTGTGATGTTATTCGACATTGGATGGCTTACAAACAGTATAGCCAGTGGCAAAGTATGCGGCACCGGTTCTCACCGATGATGGCATCCCAACTATCTTCCGGCAATTCCGCTCAGCAATTCACCATAAGTCTAAGACAATCTCGTGGTAGAAGCAGCTTTCCAGAGCATCCCTTGATCCAACCAAATGGGTGTTTCTCAAAATATGGTCCCCCAAAAATGATTGGCTTTAGTACTATAAATGGTTGATAAACTGGATGATAACTGGGGGGGTACCCACATCTTAAGAAACCACCAAATAGATGGGGTATCCCGCATTCTTAAATCCACTAACCATTGCAGTAGAATCAGCCACAAGAAGTTATATTATATACCAACCATTACAGTACAATCCTCCCAAGTGGTTAGAGCCAAATTGACTATAATCCCATATTATCCTTATTGTTAGATTTACTAACCATTATACTCCCCTATAAAACCATCATAATCCCCTATAAAACCATCCAAACATCACCATCTCCAACCACCAGTTCCATGGCCTGCAAGGCCTCCCCAACTCGCCCCACGATGAGGCCCTGACTGCCCAAGAGACCGCCACATTTCGCTCCGGCCACTGCCTACCCATGCGGATGGGTGGGTAGTGATGGCTAATAAAGGTTGATAATGGTTGATAATGGGTAACAAGGGTTAATAGTGATTAATAATGGGTAATAAGGATTAATAGTGATTAATGATGGTGAATAAAGGTCAATAGTGATCAATGATGCTGAATAAAGGTAAATAGGATTAATAAGGGTCAATAGTGGATGATAGTGGTGGTGAATGGTGGTTGATGATGGTGAATAATGGCTAATAGTGGTCGATAAATTCACAAGCGTTCATAGTGGCAAATACTTGTTAATATCATGGGGAATAACCATGGAATCAGAGTGTATGTCAGGAGTTTCTTCTTCCCTGGTAGTCATGGCTAATGGCTTAAATATGAATGTTAAAGCCTTTGATATCATCCAGGGAATAATGCTATCACCAGCAGTGGATATCCATAGGAAGATCATCGCTTGGTGATAGTATTAGACACCGTCTGATGGTATATCCACATGAAGGGAATGTCTACAGCGGAATTTCAAATGATGGTCCACAAAGGTGGTGAATCAGAGTGAATCATTGCATGCTACAGCCATGATGTTCAGGGCAAATGACCAGATCTGGCATGGCGGCTTCCCTGCTTCGCCTGCAGAGCTTTCTGTTGTCGTTCGATTTTCTTCTGCTCCCTGTCCGACGTGTGCAGTGGGTGGTCAGTTGGATGGTCAGTTGAAGAGGTTTCAGTCCTTCAAGCCATAGGGAAGCCCCAAAATTGTGGTTGGTTCAGTACTATAAATGGTAAATCAACTGGATGATCAGTGGGGTTCCCTTTTCCAAGAAACCAAAAAGGGGTGGTCAAGGGTGGTCAACCAAATTGAGCAACCAGTTGTAGGTACAATACACACTGAAGAAGCAACAGGTGGGACAATGCACCAAAGCAAGCACTAAACTCCTAGAACTTGGTATGGTTTTTATCGACCAACTAGGTAGGGTGCAGGTTGTGGTGACACCAGGTAATTGCTTTCCAGTAGCACTAGCTGATTACAACAATATTGGAATGATATTCCGATAGATTAATCGAAGCGCACGAATCAGTAGATTGATATTGGTTGAGTGATCTTCCGGACTGCGATACCAGCCTAGACCAAGTTGGCCAACCAGGTTGGCAACCATTGTAAAGCTCCACGATCGACCAGTTCTCCACCAAAAGAGTCAGCTGGGGCTATTGAGATAGTGCATCATGGTGATAAAGCATCGATGACTGAATCAACCCAAACTTTTCACCATTGTGAACGTAAGTGAATGTAACCTGCCAAGCGGGGATGCCAAGCGAACTAACCCAGTCCCAGTCTTAGTATTATTCACCATTGTTTTGTGGTTTGATTATAGTTGTTAACCAAATGTTGATTCTTATCCCCTATTGATTAAGCACTATCATCAATGTCTACTATTGATTAAGCACTATTATTACCATTATTATCCGCTATGGATCCCCTATTATCAACCCAATGTCCCAGTCTTTGTCGCCTCTCTTGCAGAATTTGCTTCCGCTCCTGTGAGACGAACGGGGCACACAGTCAAACGTGCACCCACGCTGTGAGGTGGTGAAAAACCAGGCGCCTTTGAGCCAATCCCCCTCGTTGAAACAGATGTGAAAAGAATTGAACAAAGCCATGTTAGTAGTTCAATATAGTAGTTGATTAGTTCAAGATAGCAGTTGATTAGTTAATATGTTTTTTCATGATTAGTTCAAGATAAACATCAGTAGTTGATTGCCATCTTTTCAAATGCCCAGTCCTGCTTTCAACTAGCCAGCGCCTGCCAAACTGAGAAACATCACAAAAGGAATGGACAAGAACACATGACTCCACCAGCAATAACATGATCCATTTATCTGTCGCTACTAAGCATTACTATCCATATCATTCCTTATAGCCAGGGTCCACCACTATCCATTGATGCAACTAGTAACTCATAGATGATTTCATTCACTAACGCAATCCGTTTGTCCTTCACGACTAAGCATTACCATCCATTGTCAAATCATCTCATTGGACAATGATCCATAGCATTTACATGCACCGTAGTCACCATTGGGAGCCACTGATGCACTACTACCATCAGAAACCGCAAATTCTCCATGATCCACCGTTATGAAGCATCAAGCAGCCATCAAGCAACCATCAGTTAGCCATCAGCTGGCCATTATCAACGATGTAGTACCAAGCAGCCTAGTAAACCACCAATGTACCATTGACTTATCAGTATCAATCATCACTAACCAGCCTGTTAACCCATCATTAGACATATGGTTGTCTAATAAAACCCTGTACTCCAGCCATCCTCAACGACCAGTTCGCCAACTTTTGAAGGTTGGATAGACCTCATAGCAGTGACATTGACCATCTACCCGTTCATTAACTACAGAATACCAGAGTATCAACCATCATGAACCATCATGAACCCATGAAACCACCATAGTCAACTATCATTGATCAGAATTCATCAGCCCAAAAATCAAGCTTAACCATAGTTCACCATCTTCGATCAGCCAGTATCAACCACCAACTGACCATAGCCACCCATCATTCGCCTAAGACTTCCCCTGTCGCCCCTCCGTCCACTCGGCGGCTTTGGCCTTGCGCCGCTCACGTCGGGCCTGCCAGCCGAGGCAATCAACCTATAGAAAGGCCAACCCATATGGCTGTGGGTCAATATTAACCATCAATAATGGCTTATAATGACCAACCAATAATAAGGGAACCAATGGTCAATGATAGGGGAACCAGGGGTACAGGGTTTTGACCCACAGCCATATGATGCTTGATGATAGTTAACGATAGTTAATCAATAAGCGTTCATGATGCTTGACGGTGGTTCACAATGGTGGATGAATGATGGTTAATGAGCTAATGATGGTTAATCAATGACGGTGGATGAAGTTTTTAATTTCTAATGATGGTAAATGGGTTCATGAATGATGATGGATGATGTTTCATGATGGGCAAATAAACAATAATTATTCTGAGGCATGCTGAGGATAATTTCATCGTCAATGATTGGCATCAAAATCGCCAAGAACCAAGAGCTATGGTCATAGTTTTACTTCAACATTATAAATCCATACCACCAAAACAATGATTCATGGGAGACACCAAGCTGAACCATTCATGATTGCTTGGTGGTAAACAATCAACAGCAATAGGCAAGTATCATGAGGTACACCAACATTTTTGTTGCCTAATCATAGCCCTTCATCATACCTATTTCTGTTGCTTCTTCTTGGTGCCTATTTTCTTGGCGATTCCCTTGTGATCTCAGTAAAATCCCTAAAAATACTGCATACATTCCCTAGACATCCGTAAAATAGGCAAAGGCATATCAACCATCATGATCCATTAGTCAACTCATGGTCATACCTCAATTTCTAAAACCATATACATTTCCTATACGTCCCTAAAAAATCCCGGATATTTTCCACCACCAAACCTTACCATTGCAGGGTCCCCAGTCCCTTGTGCAGCTGCTTTCCAACCGCGCCTTGACAATGCGCTGAAGGTACAGGAACTTCTCGTCGAAGATTCGCACCCGGTCCTGGAGAACAACTGCGAGGTATGCTGAGCTGGGTGAGCTGATAGTATTTCATGATATTTTATGATATAAATGTTGAGTTTATGGTATTTTAAAGCATTCTTCCAGGAGCCTACATGGTATCTTATAGGTTTACATCATCCAAAGAAAGGAGTTTATAGTATTTCATAGTTGAGTTCTTAGAGCGCTTACTTTGAGTTGTGTTTACCTTCTTGTATTTCCCCAATTTACCGTTTCTCGGTCTTCCCCCCTCAACGTACCGATTCATTAACCATCTGTTCAAAATGCTGTCGTAAACAAACCAGCACTTGGAGCTCATTGCATGAAATGATTCGCTTGCCCGCTGCCGCTCATTTTGCAACAAAAAGCGCGCTACTCTCAATTAGACTTTGGAATTCTTTCATAGGCAGGCTACCAATTGTGGTTCTGTGAGTGGTTTTCTTGCCTCTTGTGGCAAATTCTTAACTAATCAATCATTATTGGCAATTGTGATTATTTATGGTCAAGATTCATTTCAATACTGCATTCATTCTGACCAAGAGCAAGGAAACTACACCAAGGATTTGCAGCTATCAACCATCAAGAGACATTCACAATCTACGGGTCGGCCAATTAGTTAATAGGGATTACAATCAGTAACTAATCCTCTTGCGAAGTCAATCCCAGCAAAAAGTGAAAGTACTCACCCAGACTGGGGCAGTTCACACTGGCCAGGGTTGGAAGACCACCAGGAAAGTGGTACATTTCTCGCTATGATGACCTGGCCTTTCTCCCAAGAACCATCCCAGGATTACTGTAATCCAGATTAATTCCACATGAAAACCTAGCGAAAACCAAAGAACAAAAAAACCCAGTTGGGCAACCAGTCCAGAGATCAGACTAGTTTTCGAAACTTTGTTTGTTCTGTTTATTCTTTTTGTTTTTGGGTTACAGATTAATCTAGGTTAACTAATCTAAATTAATCTGGGTTGATCTGTGTGCTTTCAAATCGTTGCGACATTTCTTTAGAATGACATGGTCTTGGCCCTAACATGGCATGCATGCAGAAACGTCTGTTGTGGGTATGGATTTCAGCAAACATGATGTACATCTTCCCAAAACTCATGATATCCACCGCTCACAGCAGGCCTCTGTAAGGTTTCGGCTGGCAAATGGAAGGTAAAAATGCCTAGCTAATGGGTAAATTAACAATTACCTTCCACCATTTACGACCCATTAACCAAACATCAATGACCATTCACTGGAAATTTCGAGGCTTCTTACTGGATCATTGTCATTGTCCTGAACCAACCCGAAACACAAAAGAATTCAGCTAGCGAGTGGTCCTTGCTTCTCGAGAGGATCTGCAGTTCGAAGGGCAGCTTTGGCTTGTGATCCCACCACCTCAGCGGAGAGGTTGCAGCCACCAGTTGGAGCTGGATGTGTCATGTCCACTGGTCCAGCTAACCCTGCATCCCAGCCACACATCCAAGTGGGAAACAACATCATCGCAGGGTAGAACTCCAGTCATTTCATGGCCAAGCCGGTTGTAGACAGAGAGGAAAATTCACCCAGGGTAGAGCCACATTGATTAAGAACCTCAAGTTTTTCATGGGAAAATAAACAAATCATAGTAACTAAGGGTAACAAAAGGGTAAAGGTAACACAAACCAACCGTGGGGAAGGAAACAAGCAACTCAGAAGCTAGTTGCGTACTGCCAAGCGAAAGCTAGTGGCGTACTGACAAGCAACCTGGCAATCATCCAACATTGGCAATTGGGTGTGTTTTGTTTATTCAGCCAAGTAGTCCGTTCAGTAGGCCTGAAGTTTCTAATGAATGATCATGAATGGTTGGCTAATGGTTGGTAAGTGATCAATGGTAGTGGTTAAGTAAGCGATTTATCAACCATCAACCAACCAGTACACAGGACTCGCCCTCGCTCTTGTGCACTGAGAAGAGTACAGAACTCTGCGCTGAGTGTATTCTGGTAGGGGCACCTGCGGTTCGGAGAGTTGCCGATGATGGAGAATCATGGGTAATGTTAAATTCATACTCATAACTCATAACTCCCTATATGTGTCTGTTTCTTTAAATTGGGAACCCAAAAAATGGTTGGTTTATCACTATACATGGTTTATAATTTGGATGATTTAGGGGTACCTGTATTTTGAGAAGCCACCATTGGATGGTAAATCAGCAGTTATTTATGATGAAACTTGGGGCGGTGCATTAATATGGATCTAGCAGGATACTCATTACTGATGATTAATGTCCTGATAAGTCCAGTTGCTAACAGTCAATCGTGATCGCTCGCGTTGGTTCGCACTAGCGACTAGTAGTCGATAAGGGTTCATGATGGCTCCTACGACCATGGTTCATACAACGTTGTGATGGTTCATGTGTACAATGTCTTCCGCGTCATTGATGCCCAGTACTGCTTCATGTAAAGATCAATTCTGGTTAAAAATGGTTGATGCCATGTGATGCAACAGCTTACAATAGCTTATTACCACTGACAATACGCCACATCACGGGGTTCATGGTGCTTACACCTGGTTGCCAACGGCGGGCATCAAGGCCGACGCACCTTTGGATGCCTTGGGATGATCCAGTTGGCAAATCCAGTGATTGTTGAAAGTTGGGTGCCGCGAATCATAGCGCTGCGACTTCGATGGGAATTCTTGTGGCCAAGAAACCGTTCAGATTATCATGACTTCTGGCTATGGATGCTTGATGGATGATGATTGATGAATGATTGATGGATGATTGACGGATGATTGATGAATGATTGATGGCCAAGAAACCGTTACAAACAAACAAAACACAACAAATCTGAAAAATCGCTGCCAGTCTGATGGATGATTTCCTTTCAATCCTGCAGCAAGCTGCGCGGGAACGTGCGCCTTTCCTTCCCGCCACCAGACAGAGAACTCCTGCAGTCGACGTTGCAAATGATCATTGCGGCTTGGACCATCACTCACATCATTCATATTCATTCGTGAGACCTCTGAGACCGACTTAGGTGCCGGACATCTTTGTTCATACTTTGCCGGTTTCAAATTTTGTAGCTCATAAACAAGACCGGTGTGAACAGCTTGGATACAGGGGCCCTTGACTGACAGCCGGATCGAGAATGCTTCGCAACATGTCAATGATTAGAAAAACGTAATGCTCATTCATTCATTACTTACTATTATCTATCATTGTACAAATCATTACTTTTGCGCCATATTTGTGTTGATTGGAATGGATATCGCGCGGATTCTGATCATTGGCAACGCGTCAATGAGTGGACACTGTAAGATCTGTAAGGGGGAATCCATCACAACATATTCAAATCCAAGGTCAGCCAACTACAGTGGGTCAAGATTCAAGACCAACCAACGCGAAAAAAGGTTGCGGACAAACCGGTACACCTTTCGGTTGAACTGTTCACCAGGGACAGGATCAACCCATGGCTTGGTTCAAAGGATTGACCATGATTGACGACCAAAATTAGATGAGGTGCCAGCAAATGGCCCAATAACTTCCGCATCTACTGCAGGATGGTTGTATGCGGGTACAGCAGTACCACTCAACTGGTACTTGTACCTATCCTGCAATGGAGTTCATATTGGAGTCACCAATGGAGCTAATATTGAAGTCACCAATGGAGCTAATATAGGAGTCACTAATGGAGCTAATGATGGTCAATAATGGTTAACGATGGCTCAACAGTTACAAACCAAGTGAACTGCGATGAACACCCATCCAATTGTCACGGGTGCACAGGCCATGCACCCCAAACCTGCTTGCAAATTCTGATTCTACTGCTCTTTCGAATGGTGGCTTATGGCTGGGTTGATGAAACTTCGTCGTTGAGAGTCTGGCTCCCATTAGCCACTAAAAACTTCACACTATACAACAATATAAACTCCATACATGGGTGCCACATATTCCAACCACAGGTAATAATCACTACTTCTCAACAATTCAACTGCGCCTCCCCTGCTGTTTGCCTCATGTAATCTTTTCTCGAGCGCCAATTTTGCGCGCCTCAGGGTTGGAACTTTGGTGGCGATTGGCTGATGGGGTGCTAGATACTGGAAACACGATGGTGATGCAAAAGCGGAGATACCAAGAACCAAATGGCCTAGGTATATAACGGTATCTCAATGGTTAAACAATGATATAACAAAAATGCCTGTTGTCAAGAAAAGTGGAGATGCCAAGGGTCCCGTCTCAACCATTGACATGGGTGTGACAGCAAAACCGTTGTGCGGTGGTTGCACTGGTTGTTTGAAAACCCGGTATTGCAACTTGATGACTTCAGCCTCAGGCCTATCCAATTCCTGCCAAATCAACTTGCTGGAGGTGGCCAACCAAATGATGCGTTCAACCTTGAACGAGTGGTTTCTTCAGTCAGTTTGGGGACCCCCCCGCTATCATCCACTTTATCAATCATCTATAGTACAAAACCACCCATAACTTGCGGGGGGTACTTCTATTTGTATATCCCCTACAATTGATGGTTATTCTCTCCTATTGAAGCAACGGCATTAGTTGGTAAACCCACCATTTTTTTTGTGTTCCCAATGGCCTAAGAAACCACCATGCAAGTGTTTTTACCATCACCAGCTCTATGAAACGACCACTCAAGCTGCAGTCAGAGTTGGCTGGGGGGATTTACTGGCGGGAACAAACTTTGTATGCCATAGAACAAAACCTCCAGCATCGCATAATGATCAGGGATTGATTCAGGATGCATAAATGTGCAAAAAGATGTAGTGATGTAATGTATTACGTATTTAGTGTTACATGACATGTATGTGACATCTGCGCATGTATACTTACATGTGCAGGATTGTGTAATGTATTACGCAATTAGTGATTTACATGACATGTATGTGACATGTGTGCATTTATTCTTACATGTGCAGCTATGTTGCGATATGTTTTGAACCTAGTTTCACCAATCATGAGCCTAAACTCGTGAAAGTGACATATTTCATATGCCAATCATACTGGCATAATCACCACATGGTGGTCAGTAGTCCATGAAGTGCAGATTTTTGCTTTGGTTCAACCTCTGACGACTCTAACAGGGCTACCCTCAAGGATGTGCAACGGCCCAACATGGCAGCAACAGCTCAGCCAGGAGGCGTGAGGATGCGAGCCCGCTGGGTGGAGGATACCTGGAGGACGGGTGATCCAGCTGTGATTCATCGCCATACCAGCCGTTGTTCGCCTGTCAAAATGGTTATCAGCTTGATGAGCAACCAGAACAACTAGGTAAAATTAGACCTGTATCAACAACTACTATGTATTTTCAATATAGCCAACTTAAGCTGGTGAAAAATCGCCCCATCAGATCCTACCACTTCGAACTTGTCCCAACTGCCGCCATTTTCATCCTCGCCACGATGAATCCTGGATCCAGGATCGCGCCGCGCGCAAGCGCTTGCGCGACAGGGCGCCTCTGGTGGCTGGCATGCCATGGCACATCAAGCAGAAACAACGAAAGCATCAACTGCTTGGTGGTAACAACAAGTATCAACAGTAACAAGTGGTATCAACTAGTATCAACTATTGATATTCAAGTAATATATACCAGTAATAGTTGGTGGTAACAACAAGCATACTGGTTGTTCATCAACTAGTTGTTCAACAGTAACAATTATATCTATATCAATTTATTGTGAACAACTAGTATCAGTAAACTGTATCATAAGTATCAATAAGTATCAACAAGTATCAACAAGTAAACTTCCGTTGATGAATTAATCCATCATCAGGAACAATTATCAATATTCTGAATAATAATCAACACATGATTCATGTTGATGAAGTATTCATCAACATGACAATCAATAAATCATCCACATGATTGTGTCATAACAACATCTCATCATCTGGTTGGTGGTTTCAACCCCTAGGAACAATATTAGTCAACCAACCATTTCTTAATGATTACGTTTGGGAATACAAAACATGTTTCACACCACCAACCAGCAGTTGTTGAACCATTCTTGTTGGTGATTACCCCCTATCATTTACCATTACTAGTGGTTATAACCCATGCTTAAGCATCCAAACCTACCAGTTTGAAACCACCAGCCAGTTGTTGAACCATTATTTGTTTCACCTTTATTGTTGCTTATTATCCCCCATTATCAACCATTATTAATGGTTATACCCACCACCAACCAGTCATTTGATCATCACCTCAACTGCTTCAGTTCGTCATTTCATGTTTCCTCTCCGCCAGCTCTGCAGCTCAACGAAGCTCACGAAGATCACCACGACGTCCATCGGCCGCGTGGCGATTCCACGGTAGCTCCCCGTCCGTGGCTCAGGTGTCGCGCGGCTCAGGCGTTGCGACGGCGGAGCTGTTCACGTGCCATGCCTCAGCGATGCGCAGGAGGTGACTAGCTCAATCCCGATGTGTGTGTTAAATACATGGTAGGTGTTCAGGAACCTCAGGAACCAGTGGTTAAAAAATTGGCTCATGGTAGATTTGTGTTCAGGATTAAGCCAATCGTTAAGGAATAGCAAACCATGAAATTGGTTGGTTAATATTGACCCAAGGCCAATCTCCTCATGGTAGGTGTTCAGGAACCAGCGGTTAAAAAATTGGCATCGCTGGTAGATCCATGTCAGTTCATAAATCCGGATTTTTGACGGTAAATCATCAGGTTTTGGTGGGAAACTGCAGAAACCCATGGTGGTTCATGATGGATCTTAAGCTACAAACTACCGAAAAGACCCGAAAAGGTCAAATTCCATAAAGAAGAGTACCAAAAGGCCTTCATCATCGTACTTTGATGGCACACACTTCCCCGTGTATCATGACAGTTGTTCATGGCACTCACCTGTAAGCGTGGGCGGTCCGGGATTCGCACTTCATGGATTATCACTGATTATCACCATCCTTTACAAACCAAGCCTATTCCCTTGGTGCTTCTTCGTCAACGACTCCCACACAATTGTGAACAGCCAAGCCTAGTGGTGCATAGCAGCCAACCAGCCTTGTTCACATGGCTCATGCCTTGGTTATAAGGTGATCACTTCAGACATGGCTCCAATCAGTGGCTTCCTTTAGATCTCAGCCGCTTGGGAATCGCACGCCTTGCACGTTGGACGGGTCGTCGTTGGAGGGGTCGTGCTTGGGCCTCAGCTGCTGGAACTCGATGATGCATCGTCCTGGCAACGGCTTTGATGACGAGCCGGTGGAGCTAAGCTGGTTGCAGGTGGCTGCTAGGGAGTGAATGATATGGTTGATGAATGTCACTGATGATGGTTATTAATGGTGGTTGGTGATTCTTGGTGATGGTTGATGTTGGGTCCAGCTCTTCATTAAAAAGATATCCTCCATATTTGGGACACCAGCTATTGAAGGTAGACTGCGGAGGTTACTAGGCTGGGTACTATGCTGGTTATTCATGACAGCAATGAGGGACTGATGGTAACTAAACTGGTTTCTCTGTTTTTTTGCAGGCCAATGCAGGCCATCATTTTTATTGACATTCGTTTTTGTACCTCGATAAATAAGCTGACAAACGGAGTAATCATGGTCGTATTCGAGGAGGGACAACAATGAGGTAATCATCAACGATCGGTGGGTTGGATTCAGTTGGGGAGCACAATGGAGGATGATGACTTCGAATTAAACACTACCATTTGGTTAGAACCCTCCTGGTAGCTTCAAATTGCTCCCCTTAACGGCCCTTTCGAGGGCCAGCACTGGGTAACCCTGGCTCCTGGCCCTCCCTCCCAACCAACTGCCAGAACGGCCGGCACAACCATCCCCAACCAGCTTGTCAACAGTTCCCTACTGAGAGCATGATGAGTAAAACTAGGGCGGTGATATGACATATGTTTCTCGAAATAGGGGTACCCCAGAAATGGTTGATTTATAGTAATAAATTGGTGGATGATTTGGAGGTACCTCCATTTCGAGAAACCACCACATTGTTGACATGAATACTAGCACTGCCAAAAGTATACAAGTATCATCAATTATCATAGTTGCCATGAAAACCGTCTGTTGACAGGCGGCGTGCAGTGCAGCATCACCGAAACGAACACTATGAAGTGTTCTCCTTGAGACGGTTCCAACAATCGACGGAAAACACATACCCCCAAACGGTACTACCTCGAAACTCAGCGGGATATCCCCAAATCTAACAACTGCCAATAGATAAAACTTAACTCAACTGCCAATCTATTACTGGTTGTTTATCCCCAAATCTTTTGTACTACAAATTGCAACACTTCGTAACGGACAAATCTAAAGCCACACTTCGTCCAGGATCATATTCCCCACAAAAACTCTACTTGAGTCCCTTCATCCCAAACACCAAGATCATTAGTGGTAAACCGATTCGTGACTTGAGTCTATTGAAGATGCTGCGGGTCTAGGCAGCTATGTAAACCAAGGATGGAACCAATCCCTGGAAAACCAGCATATGTTGGACGATCAGGAAGTTTGTTAGCATTTTTGTTGCTCTATTGAGCACAGTTTTTTCCTCATCATCCGCACTACTGACCTTTAATTCACCATCACACACCATCTTATCCAAAAGCCATGACGAATTTGAAACTTATCACAATCAGCATTTGGCTTAGTGACCATCATTAACCATTATCTGTCTTCATGAACAATGGCTGAGGGTCAATGATCCCATTATCATCATCATCAGAAATATCTTTGATGTTAATCGTTACTTGCCCTTACGGGCTGAACGAAATCATTCTCGACCAGCATCATCGAGTATCAGTATCCGCCCGCAGCCATCGTTAAACCACCAGCTAACTAACTCACTGTAAACATCTATGACATTTACCGTTACATCATCAGCTCACATCAAGCATAGGCCAAGCATGAACCGTCATTATCATTGCCAATATGGTGGGTTCTCAAAATCGGGGACCCGCCAAATCATCCTTTACAAACCATCCATTTATACTGATAAACCACTTATAGCAACCATGTCTAATAATAAACCAACCGTAACTTGGGCACCCCTCATGGCTTGAGAACCCACCACATGGCTTAGACCCATCACCAACCAGTGCCCCAGGTGCCCCATCACCAAAACACCACACCACGGTGCGCTGCTCCAGCACTCCTCTGCCTTGTCTCGCCAGGAGGAGGATGGTGCTTCGCGCAAGTACCGGCGAGTCATCCAAAGCCAGTCCTGGAGCTGCGAGAAGTCAGCGGAACTACCTATGGTCAATGGTGGTTAATAGGATTTAATAGTGGTTAATAGTGGTGGTACTAACGGTAAGTATGGTTCAGAGTGGTTCATGGTGGTTAATAGTGGTAGTGGTTCATAGTGGTCAATGATTGGGCTAATGACCATCAACTACAGGGAAGAAGCATTCAATAGCTGAACTTCCTATGGTTGGCGTTTGGTAGTAGTGGCTTGTAGTGGTCAATGGTCCTCAATGGTGGCTAATGGTTCATGTTGACGAGGGTTAACTATATTAGCTAATGAGATCAATAGTGGTTCATGGTGGTCAATATTGGTTAAGATTGTAAGAAAATCCCATTCCTATGGTAAGGGCTAATGGTTCATAAAAATGCGGATTGACTATTAGATAAACAATTGAGGATTACTTCCTATGGTTGATAGTGGTTAAGCGGATAAGCGGATTATATGGTTGGCATTAGGGTTCTTTTGTGAATCAACCACTGCTTATATTGGTTAAAAGTTATTATACCCATGGTCATTGACTAATGGTGAATATTGGTTCATTGAAAGTGGATAATTCTTATTACTGAAAAAAAAATCCACCATTAAACTCTAATAATCCAAGTATCATTTCTTGTTATTCTATCCAATATTAATATTATGCATATGGCTATGGTTTAAAACCCTGTACGCCTGGTTCCCGCATCATGAACCAATGGTTTCCTTTAGTTGCGTGGGCTATTATCCACCATTACTAATGGTTAATTAATATTGACCCATAGCCATATAGTTGGTGTATATCATTCTATATCCCCCACTATTGTTACTTATCATCCCCTATGATTAACCATTCTAACCAGCTAGAAATCACCATTGGTTGGTTGGTGAACTGCTTGATCCACAGCCATGTCAAGCATTACTTCTTAACCGTCATTAACTCCATGACCCTGCGCTCCAGTGTTGCCACCCCCCCTCCCCCCCCCCGGTCATGGTCATGGTCCCCCCTTCCCCCCCCTGTGGTGTGGTGTGGTGGGGTGGGGGGGTGGGGTAGGGGGGTGATTTACGAGCAGTGTATAAGTAGTACATAAATAGTATGTAGGTAGTACGTAGGTAGATATCTAGTATATAGACAGCACATAGGTAGTGTACAAGTAGTGCTTTGATAGTATAAAAAACAATCAATAGATAGTACATAGGTAGTATATGGTAGTATATCGTATAGATAGTATGTAGATAAGTGTTTAAATAGTATATAAAAAGTTTATAGGTAGTACGTAGGTAGATATCTAGTACGTATATGAACAGCACATAGGTAGTATACAAGTACTGCTTTTATAATACCAAAACAATCAATAGATAGTATATAAGTAATATATTGTAGTATCTAGTGTAGATAGTATGCACGAAGTAGATAAGTAGTATACAGACAATATATAGAGGCAGTTGTAGGTAGTATATATGTAGTATGTAAATAGTATATGGCAGTAAATAGGTATAAAATGGGGGTGTGTACATAGGACGTAAAGGTCCGAAATGATGCAAATAGCGTACGAATGCGAGAGGAAGGCTCCAAAATGCTGCAAGTAGCGTACGAAAGCGACGGTGAGGCTCCAAAATGCTGTAAGTAGCGTACGAATGCGAGAGGAAGGCTCCAAAATGCTGTAAATAGCGTACGAATGCGACGGTGAGGCTCCAAAATGCTGCAAATAGCATGGAATTGGGGTCCCGGGGGAGGGTGGGGGGACCATACCACAGGGGGGGCGGGTATGAAGGAAGAATAAAGTCTATTTCGGAAAAGGCTAGAAAATGGTGACAGTACAAGGGATTCTAGCCCCTTATGCCTAAAATTGATGACAGTACAAAGGATTCTAGCCCCTTATGCCCAAAAATTGGTGACAGCACAAGGGATTTAGTACAAGGGATTCTGCCCTATTTAGCTTAAATTTGGTGACAGTACAACGGATTCTGCGTTATTTAGCTTAAAATTGGTGACAGTACAAAGGCAGCAAGGGATTCTGCCGTATTCCGCTCAAAAATGGTGACGGTACAAGGGATTTTGTCCTTTTTAATTTCAAATTGGTGACAATACAAGGGATTTTCTTCTATTTAGCTTAAAATTGGTGACAGTACAACAGATTGTCCTATTTAGCTTAAAAATGGTGACGATACGAGAGATTTTGTCCTGTTGTCAACGCTTTCGACTGGGCATTCTCCAGATCCCAGAATCTCTGTTTTTTAATTCTTTTAATTCTTTTTATTCTTTTAATTTTTTGAATTCCTTTCATTATTTAATTTAAAAATTGAAAGAATTAAAAAACAAGAGGGCCCGTTTTTTGAATTCTTTGAATTTTTTTAATTAAATAATTGAAAGAGTTAAAAAAATTAGAAAAACATAGATTCTGGGATCTGGAGAGTTCCCAGTCGAAAGCGTTGACAATAGGACAAATGTCACCATTTTTCAGCTAAATAAAACAAAATCCCTTGTACGGTCACCAATCTTAAGCTAAATAAGGCAAAATCCCTTGTACTGTCACCATTTTTGAGCGGTGCACGGCAGAATCCCTTATACTGTCATCAATTTTAAGCTCCTTATGCCCAAAATTGGTGACAGTACAAGGGATTCTAGCCCCTTATGCCTAAAATTGGTGACAGCACAAGGGATTCTAGCCCCTTATCCCTAAAATTGGTGATAGTACAAGGGATTCTAGCCCCTCATGCCTAAAATTGGTGACAGTACAAGGGGTTCTAGCCCCTTATCCCTAAAATTGGTGACAGTACAAGAGATTCTAGCCCCTTATGCTTAAAATTGATGACAGTACAAAGAATTCTGCCCTATTTAATTGAAAATTTGGTGACAGTACAACGGATTCTGTCCTATTTAGCTCAAAATTGGTGACGGTACAAGCCAAGCAAGGGATTCTGCCGTATTCCGCTCAAAAATGGTGACGGTACAAGGGATTTTGTCCTTTTTAATTTCAAATTGGTGACAATACAAGGGATTTTCTTCTATTTAGCTTAAAATTGGTGACAGTACAACAGATTTTGTCCTATTTAGCTTAAAAATGGTGACTATACAAGGGATTTTGTCCTACTGTCAACGCTTTCGACTGGGCATTCTCCAGATCCCAGAATCTCTGTTTTTTAATTTTTTTAATTCTTTTAATTTTTTGAATTCCTTTAATTTTTTAATTTAAAAATTGACAGAATTAAAAAAACAAGAGGGCCCGTTTTTTTAATTCTTTGAATTTTGAATTAAATAATTGAAAGAATTAAAAGAATCAAAAAAACAAGAGGGTCTGTTTTTTAATTAAATTTCTAGAGGATCTCTCCTGTGCCTCGTTGGAAAATGGTAATCAATAATGGTATTGCAAGAAATTGTTTTCAAACTCACATAGCCAGCATTTGCCGGGGTTTCTCTGCTGAAGCCTGAGGAAAACCAAGCGGCACATCTCCCAGGAAATCATGGAGTGGGACGGGGAACAAGACATGGACGAAGTCAACCCCAATGCTCCAGAACTGGGTTGGGCATTCATGCATGGTGACGCCCAAAATGACGTTGCGCCAGGCGCTTCCATGATGGCTTTGAAGCAAAAGTATGACATGTACTCTTATAAATATTACATAGAAGCTGATGGATCAACCCGTGATTTGATCGGGCTTCTTCAAATTTGTCTAATCTCTGGCGGTCGTTTGTCTATATCACACAACGACTTCCATTTAGGAACTTTGGGATTGAGGGGTTGGTCGACAGGCCTGACCCTGACAACACAGGCTGAACCGGGCAAACAACACAGGTTGAACCCTAACATTCATGCAACAGGGCGCATCACCATGGGTTTATGTCTCATGCTTTTTTAAGTTTTGCCGCGTTCATCGGGTGGGCCCACCTTGCCACGTGACGCCAACGAATTTCCATGAATTTGAATGCTCACCGCATTTGCAGTCAAGAACGGTCTGTTGGAAGCAGGGTTTCCCAATCAGGTTGGTAACTTGGGGAGTTACATCAACATTCGGGGACTACCTATGTGGATATGTGAAACGCCAAAACCATGGCTGTCACAATTCAGTGTTGTCGCTCCTGAACAGCCCAGTGCCAGCGCTAGAGTTTGCCTCGGATTGCATGCTCAATTCTAAATCCCACTGGCCAGCAAATGTTGCCTCAAAAACACCTGCAAACCCGCGGCGTTGAATGCCTTACTGGTTCTGGAAACTATCCAGGTTTGACTTGGACCGTACCACAATGGGTTTGGTCAATAATGGTGGTACCCTTAACCATGAAAACTCTTGGTTTCAAATTGTTCGGTTTTATGGCACGCTATCGCAAGTCAAGAGGCTCATCGGCCTCGAGGGCCGGCAAGGATCATCAACGGCCATGGCATCACGAGGGCCAGTGGTTGGTGAGCAATCTGTGAAACTTGAGCTTGGATGGGTTTGGATGGGCTTGGAGGCACCGTCAAATGTGACTGTTGGTGGGTTTGCAACTGTTAACCTGTCCGGAACCACCCCCTTCCTGAACCAATTGATGGAAATCTGCATGGATGCGAGGACATAGTGAGTGATCATTATGCTGATTTCCATGAGGAATGGATCATGGTTCATTTTCACCAATCATTTCTTGAAATCTGATGAAATCTTCCTGGACAATAACCAACTGTACATCATGGCTATGTGCCTGTTCCTAGGGTTTTCTGCTCTTGGACCTGCTGTACAGCTGCAAATGGCGCCGTCCCTGCTAGCAATCTGCAAAGGGAGCCAGTGTTTGAGCAAGTGGGGGTTTCTCAAAATAGGGATACCCCCAAATCATCCATTGTTAATAACGATATATAAATACTAATACACCAACCATTTGTGGGGTTCCCTATTTCGAGAAACCCCTAAGTGATTGGCCGGAACCTGGAGAAACATGGCACCTGCTTGAAGCTTTCCACTATTTGTGTCACAGAAATTCACGGCGCATGCGGAAACTTCCTCGGTCATGTTTTCACTTCATTACGTTAGCCTGCGAGCATTGGGCCACCTGATTTAACGATGACATGTTGATACTAATGGTAGGTCCACATTCATAAACCACCCCCCAGTTTACCTTAAATAGCCCGTGGTTCACCACCATATATGGGGGGTCAATTTTACGGATCTAACATGATATCGAATATGAAAAATTCACGACTCCGCTTTTGAAGCTTTTAAACGTTCGAAATCAGGTGGCACAGAAGTTTTACGTTCAGCATGCCTTTGCGGCTGACGACACAACATGACAATCACGGAACGGGTCACAAAAAAACTGATCCCCATCTTGGCGTGTTTCCAAAACCAGTGGGAAATTCATCGGATCGTACTTCAAAAAGTTCACGATGTATTCGCAGATTGTTCACCATGCCGCTACTCAGTGTACATGACATATAGACTACGACATATATGCTGTTTTCCCCCCCCCCAGTTTGGAAACACGAGCATCAACAGATGCCGCCATGGAGCGTGCCAGCTGACACATCTCTTGGCACAGTGTCCTGATCAAGGGCCTTCAAGCTGCCCATGCCACTTGACCAGCCTGCTTCAACTTTACTCTATGATCAATGGTCTTGGATAATGTCAATCAATCATCATCCATCCAGATGTGCAAGATTTGTCGGAAAACACCCTAAGTGTCTAGAGCTATGCATGCACAAGCGAGCGTTCTGAAATATATGGGGCTGCACTAGAAACGGTTCCCACTCTTCCACATGTGCTTCATGTCGAAACATCAAGTCTGGAACATCACATCACCTAGCCAAGTAGCAATGCAAAGCCTCAGAAGTTCTTGGTGGCTCATAGATCCCTTGCTACAAACATATGTTTAGTGGCTATATTGGTAAATCAATCATATCCCAAAAAGCTAAAAACCAAAGTTAGTGGGTAAATGGAACCCAGAGTTCGTGCTTAAAAACACAGCAACCTCCCACCGGCATGAAGCAGCACCATCCAAAAGCAACCAACCAACCAACACCAAGGGCTTCTCTGAGGCAATGCGTACTGAACGGACACAGGCACTGTACAGCGCACACTTTGGGCGCAGCCACTCATGGAGATCCAACCAAATCAAAGCGTCACCTGGTCAAATTGCTTTGAGAAGCTCATCCACACATTCCACACTATCTATGAATCTATGACTGGTTGGTGGTTTCACCCACTCTCCACGATATGAAAATATCATACTTAACCCACCAACTCTCCGATAATCAAAGGTAATCAAACCACCCACGAGATGAAGACACGACCCCGGAATATCTGTCAGCCAGGTCCCCTGAGCTCTCGGCATTGGCATCGGCATTGGCACAAGCAGTTCTCAGGCAAGTGCGAAAGGAGGCCGAAGAGGATCCTGACAATGCACTCGCCGAGCAACTTGAAGAGGAGGAAGCTAAAGAGGAGAAGAAGCGTGCCCGTGGACGTGGACAGGGACGCGCCGTGGACGTGGTAGGGGAAAGAAATCATCAATGGATGTAAATCCACTAAGTGATGATAAGCCACCAGAGGATACAGAGAAGAACGCACAGAATGTAGAGGTTGTGGATATCCAAAATGAATCCTATGATTCTGTTCAACCAGATGGTGAAGATCAAAAGGATGAGGCCACTGGTGCACCAGATGTCACAACATCCCCCAGAGCAAAGATGCCTAGATTGATGAGAAAGAGTTCAAAGCTTGGAAAGATCCGGCGTCTAGCAGAAGCCAGTCCATGCAGTGGCGGAAAGAAAGCAAAGAAGTCTCGCAAGTCCAAAGCTTTGTCTGGTCCAGATGCTGCAGAGCAAGTGGGCACCGCTGAGCCAACAGCAGAGGCCGTGGAGGATGTAAAGGGATGCAAAACCAGTTGAGCACGAGGGAAATCATGAACCGAGTGGAAGTTCCGGACCACTTAAAGCAACAAATGATGCAAACACACAGCAGGATGAACTGAAGGAACCAAACAATGATGAACCTGAACCTGATGAACCAACGAAGGATGAACCAAAGGAGGATGAACCGAAGGACGATGAAGCAAAGAAGGATAAAGAAAAGAAGGGTGAAGCAAAGGAGGATAAAGCAAAGAAGGATGAAGCAAAGGAGGCTGAGACACCTGAGCAACCACCTAGGAAACCAAAAGAAGCCGACCCAAAAAGGAAAGCTGAAGAGAAGGAAGCACGAGTATCTAGATTTGCACATTGCGTTGGCTGGTCAGTGGAAGCTGGTTGATGGTGTAATGGTTGGTAAGTACCCAGGGTAGTTTGTCAATGCTATTTGCATGGCTGCGTGTATTATATACAATATTTTTTCCCCACCTGCCAGGTGAGGGTTGTTAGATTTTAACAAAATTGACTCCTCATCCTCCACGTCTTCTCGTCCTCCTCCTCCTCCTCCTCCTCCTCCTCCTCCTCCTCCTCCTCTTGTCGCCATACTTGTCTTGGTCTCCGCCACTTGTACTCGCCGGATGGCAACTAAGAAGATCGCTACCCAGTGTTGCTTGCCTAGGCGCACCTACGAGGGTCCTCACCCAATGTTCGCTGCCGGACCTCAGCTACGACCATCCCCGCCCAGTGCTCGCTGCCGGACCTCAACTACGACCATCCCCGCCCACTGCTCGCTGCCGGACCTCAACTACGACCATCCCCGACCAGTGTTCGCTGCCGGACCTCAACCGCGAGGATAGAACGTCAGAAAGAATGTCAGAAGAGATGTCAGAAAGCATGTCAGAAGGAATGCCAAACAGAATGCCAGAAAGAGTTTCAGAATATACACATTTATATGTCGTGGTGGGGATCACTCGAAGCAAAGTAATTATATTTTCATACTGCTACACTAGATAGACACACACACACAAACCACAATAAATGCAACCTTGGAGCCAACGTAAGAAGCATCGACCAGCTCATAATTATGATGATGTTGAGGCCTTTGTGTTTGCATCTCCATGTTCCTTGTTACATGTCATACATGATTTAAATTAACACACCACACTGTGACGCTTGCATACTTCGTGCATGCATTGTTACTTAAACCATGTATATCATGTGGATGTGTTGCAGACCCAGGATCTGAAGTGGAAAACCCTTGTGTCGATTGCCGCAACGGATGAGTTCTTGAAACTTCCAGCTTCTCTTGACCAAGCAAAGTGAGACTCTCAGATTTTATCAAGTTCTGATCAATTTGTAAGCACATGCTTGCGTGCTGGCTGGTATGTACATGCATTTTGAACATTGTAATATACAAAATAACTATTATGATGTTGATATCATCCATGCCTTTCCAAATCGCACAGCATAGTTTGCATCCTGTTGAACCAGTAAATACAATCTGAGTAAAACGGATGAAAACTGGATTCTTTTGGAGATCAGATCCACCGGTCCAACTCTAAATCCAATGCTTGGAGTCCCAGCAATGCTAAATGTACTAGACCAAGTGCAATGCCCCGTGCTTGAAGTCATTCACTGTGCAGCATCCAGATGGACAGCAAAACAAAGCGTTGGCTTCAATTTCCGTGGTGCTTGGTCCTCAAAGGGAAACACACAACATGACAATTAATTAATATATACATATTTCTTTCAATGGCCCAGAAAGAGGTTGGATAACACAAATGGCTTAGTCAGTACCCATTATACTACAATTGCTTTTCGATGAGAACATCAATCCTGCAATTGATCTTACAACATGAACTTTAACTGGCGCTGAGTTTGATGCATCATCTTTGTGAAGTTGGATACTCTGAGCTATTGCTTGCATTGCCACAGATTTTGGACCCCTGTGTCGGAACTTGTGCCCTCGCCTGCCCAGGCTGCTTCAAAGCAGAAGCTCCTCATCGCAGTCAGACGGCTTGCAGTCCCGATGTGTGAAGGAAAACGAATCGAATGGCACCAGCTTCGAGGCACTCCAGGGACCGCGTGCATGTTTTACTAAGAGCAATTTTCTCCTATTTATCCACTGCGCTATACTATATCGAAGATCAGTGACGGGTAAAAAAAAATGACTGTCAAGTAAACATGTATAGCACATCGGAATTTTAAATCGTCACGTCATGCAAACTTGGCTTCAAAAGCAACTTTCAGATTTCACATGACCCAGGATAACAAAATAACGATGTAAACTCACGTGTATTTTGATAATCCTTGAGTGTCTTGATAATGCAAACCCTCGCGGTGTTCAGCAGCAGCTCTGATCCGTGGTCTACGATACTAGTTTGTCATTTGTTCAAAATATTTGACCTCTCTGAAACCCAGTTAGCCAAACCAGCGAGTTAGCCATGCTACCAAAACGTGCAAGCATACGGAGCAGTGACTCCTTTTTGTCAGGTGGGGCATGGCTACTGGTAAGGAGCTCACCATCCAACACCTGAAGCTATGCCAGCTGCTTTCAGTCGGCACAATCCCAGGGTGGGTGGGAAGGTTAACAAAAGAAGTGGGTGCACATGCTCAAAAACTTGAGCCAAGTCACGTGTTCCCAAAGAGCTAACCCTACGTTTTACCAAACCAGCGAGTTAGCCATGCTGCCAAAACGTGCAAGCATACGGAGCAGTGACTCATTTTTGTCAGGTGGGGCATGGCTACTGGTAAGGAGCTCACCATCCAACACCTGAAACTATGCCAGCTGTTTTCAGTCGGCACAATCCCGTTAAGAAACCACTCCAATTAGAAAAAGAGATGCGCTTACACAACAGAAGGCACCAGTGGGTACGGCCTTTTCTGCTAGGCTCACGAAAGTGGTGAAATTAATTAAGCCACCGGAAAATTAGCGATCCTGTACACTGAGAGATGTCATCGTCCTCTCACGTCCAGGCTGTAGTTCGCTGATTCATCAGTCACTGAGCGTCATGCCTGCATCGGGATTGGAGCAACCCATTGCTTCACCGCTGTGCTTTCCAATTTCCCCAGCTCTCTTCATCTGGAAATCGACTTGGCATTGGTGGAGCCGGCGGTGCCTGCTTTGGATTGCTGTCTTGGTCTTGGTTTGCCTTTGGCGGAATGACCGGCTGTTTGGCGGTGGCTGGCTGTCCCATGGCTGGGGTGGCTGCGTGGCACTCGCCGCTGAACTTGTGGCTGTAGTGGCAGGAGCTGCCTCCCATGAAGAGCGGGCTCTAGACTGGTTCCTGCCGGAAGAGTCATATTGCTGAGCAGGAGCTGCTCCCCAGTCGGACCAGCTTGACCAATTTGACCAGCTCGTTGATGACTCTTGCCAATTCTGCCAGGGTTGGCGCCATGCTCGGTCCTCTTGGTAATCGTCCTGCCCTCGAGCCCACTTGCCCTTCCCTTGTGGTTGGGAAGCGGATCGCTTCTTCGCTTGTCTCTCCTTCCTTTCTTCTTCCTTCTGCTCATACCAGCCTGGTTTCAATGTCCGGGCTTTCGGCTGGAAGAACGACTTCGGGAGGTCGTCGAAGTTCACCTTCTCCTGCCCTATGATGCCTGCCTGGTGTATGGCTGCTCGACGACGAGCTTTCTGCATCTTTCCAGCTTCCCGTCGAGAGAACCCTTCACGCAGATCTGCGTAGTATTTTTTATCATCGAGCCAAGCTGACGTCCTCAATTTCCGTTTGAGTTCATCCGGTGCGTTGAGGAACATTTCCATGTGCTTCCTTGTCTGCTCGAGGAGCTCCTCGTCAGCGGCCTTTTCTTCTTCGGTCCTCTCATCAACCTCATCGCCGTCAGTGCCATAGTCAACCTCTCCCTCGTCGAAGGTGTAGTGCCCGGCTTGAGCGGAGCGCTCAGTCTGCGTACCTGAATCGTGTGCTGAATGCCTGGCAGAGGGTGATTTTGGCGTTTGTCCGGGTTGTGGGTCCCTCTTCTGTATTGGCGGGCTGATGGGTACTGCTCTACCAGCAGGTGGGGCAGGTTTTGATTCACTACCGGCATCTTTCTCCTGCGATGGTGATGATCGGATCGGAGCGATCCCGGCGGCCTTGGAAGTAGCCCCAACTGAAGTACTTCCAGATAACCATTGGGCAGCCGATGGATGTAGAGTGAACGAAGCGTTCCTTGGGGAGAAACAGTCTTCTCGGACACTTTCAGGTAGTGGAGTTTCACGCCTCTCGATGTCCTTTACTGCCTCTCTCTTTTGGAATTGAAAGAATTAAAAGAATTAAATACTTGTTTTTAATTAAAAAACAAGAGGGTCCGCTCAAAGAATCCGTTGTATTGTCATCAAATTTAAGCTAAATAGAGCAGAATCCCTTGTATTGTCACCAATTTTAAGCTAAATAGGGCAAAATCCCTTGTACTGTCACCAATTTTAAGCTAAATAGGACAAAATCCCTTGTACTGTCACCATTTTTGAGCGGAATACGGCAGAATCCCTTGCATCCCTTGTACTGTCACCAATTTTAAGCTAAATAAGACAGAATCCGTTGTACTGTCACCAAATTTAAGCTAAATAGGGCAGAATCCGTTGTACTGTCACCAATTTTAGGCATAAGGGGCTAGAATCCCTTGTACTGTCACCAATTTTAAGCATAAGGGGCTAGAATCTCTTGTACTGTCACCAATTTTAGGGATAAGGGGCTAGAACCCCTTGTACTGTCACCAATTTTAGGCATGAGGGGCTAGAATCCCTTGTACTATCACCAATTTTAGGGATAAGGGGCTAGAATCCCTTGTGCTGTCACCAATTTTAGGCATAAGGGGCTAGAATCCCTTGTACTGTCACCAATTTCCATTGGAATAGGCCAAAATCCCTCGTACTGTCACCATTTTTTCGTTAAAGAAACCCAAATCCCTTGTACTGTCAGCATTTTTCGTTTCCCAAATAGACCCTGTTTTTCCTTGCCACGGGGGGGGGGTGGGAACACGGAACACGGTACCATATATACCTACCAAGTCCTACCAGCTGATGAATGATGATCACATATCAAGGACTGTTGACTTATATGGTCAGTTCACTATGGAAAACCTGATCAATTCTGAGGCTTATGGGTTGATACTTCCCTTGACACTTCTCCTACTTGGCTGAATTATTTGTGAACATAACTAGGGTAGCTAGCAGTCTTTGCATACAACTAGTTTCTTGACTCGGCAAATCACCAATCTATCACTTTAACTTATAACTTTTAACTGCATGGGTTCCATTATTACCATCATTAACATAAGAATCCAAAACCATCCAAAACCCAGAATCCAGAACTCATCCCCCCCAAGTTGCATAACCAACTCAACGTCATCCGCTGTTTGAACAATTAAAACAAATGCAGTTTCGGAGTCGACTGTTTACGAATGGACCACACGATTGCTGGATAAATCTGTCAAAAATCATCCCAAAACAACTGGCCTTTTCCACCATTGACCACTACCAAGCATCATTATCAACAATCCTGATGAATGATAAATCTGGATGACCAATCCTTACCAACCAAAATTCTCTATTGATATGGGGGCTATGTCCAAAAAAAATGTGAACCCGCTAGAACTGGTGACTTTCCATTCAAACAATGGCTATCAGCTTGGAGGGTTCTTAGGTACCACCAAGTATGGTCCCGCACGGTCGTCATTAAGGAGGCTCCTCCCGCGTCAGCTTGAGACGCTCGCGAAGGTTCCACTGAACCTCCCTGTAGATATCAAACTTTTCCAGGTCCTCCACAGGCTGCCAAAGGATCATGCTTGTGAAACATATACTGAATGGTACCCCTCACTTTGGTAACTTCGGTTCTAAGCAGGGCATAGTAGATATAACTAGACTTAGGTGGGCTGTAAACCTACCACTCTGTGGCTGGATGGACCCTGAACTAACCATGGTGAACCCTTCCTCGAACTCAGTTCCCTGCACATCCAAGTAGCTGGCCCACTGGAGTTGAACATCTTCCCAGGCACAGCTGTCGAACGAAGGTGCACGGAGGATTGGGTCAACTTGGTGATTTATAGCTACCAATGGTGATTTCTAGCTGATTAATGGTTAATCATAGGGGATAATAGCCAACAATGATAGGGGATATACTGACTATATGGCCATGGATCAATATTAACCAACCAATTAAGGGACAAGAAGCAACAATTTCATAGGGAATACAATGGTTAATGATAGGGGAACCAGGGGTACAGGGTGAACTGACCCACAGCTTTATGAGTCTTTCCGCAAAGGATGATCATGGTTGGTGGCTCCAAGCTCTTTGAAAAATGTTTGCATCGCAAATACCAGGGAAGATTCAAAACTGTTTCAACCACCAACCAGAATTGATAGTCTGGGAATGCTACAATATCTGCCTCAAGTTGTGGCCAGCGCGGCCTGAAAATCAAACTCTATGTGTTTTGCATATGGAAAAACAGGGACGATCCTAACAAACCAGCCATAGGGAAACGATCCTTTTTAGCATGGTCATGATTATGACGGTTTCTGACACACTGTATGTGTCGCGTCATGTTTCTTCTCTTGCGATGATGCGGAGCATCCATCAGAGTGGTAGTGAAAAAACTTATCTTATAGCTATGGGCTATTTCCATGGGGGCCTGCAAATAGCAACCATTGTTCAATGATTCACAACTGAATTGGACATTGAACTCCAAGATTCTCTCTGGACTTGATGGTTTTCAATTGAAAACGTGGGACAGGAGGGTTAATTGCCCCGAACATGCGTGAACTAATGATCTTGCACATCTGGGGGGGAGAACTTTGGCAAACGTCCCCCCCCCCCCCCCGCCACAGCTTCAGTCGTCCTCTCTGTTCTCCTGGCAGCGTGGCAGCCCCAAAACCCTTGGGAATTGCAAGAGTTTGTCATGGTGTCTGTGCAAAAATGTGTACGCCTAAATTTTGAGATGGTTGGGGCTATGCATCGAAACCAAAGATGGCCCTCCCAGAAGGGAAGGGGCAGGAGTGTGTTCAAATTTCCGCTCCTCAGTCTGACGTGGTCTTCCTGTGGCAAATCAGCAATGACAAAAACTTTGACGTACACGGGTTGATCAAGAGTTGGAATATTGCGGCACGGATTTTGACACTGTCACTTGAGCAAATATCATAACTGCACAATATAAATCCCATGATAAAGGACATATGTGTATTCATATGTCATCGCACAGGCGCCAACAAAGGTCTGTGTTCTGCCATACAAATCTCTCGCTTAAAGCGAAGATCATGATGCTCCCTGCCAGCAGGTGTAGAATCCGATTCTAGCAGTGTCAACCAGCGATCTTGGACATGTCTCCGCTGATTAGAGGGAAAACATTGGCAATTGGTGAACATCCATGTTTTGACCCACTATCCATCCATGTGTGGACCATTGATTGTTGAGCAACAAGCATTCTCTTCACGTTTTGACCCACACAGTGATGCCTTAAAAAAACCTACGTAAACCGTAAAGCACTAAATCACCGACCAAAAGTCCAGCCGATGACGCCTTCATAATGTTCTTCCAGTCATCTTGTTTCAAGCGCTTCTTCAACTTCTCCATCACTGGCTTCCTGAGCGCTGGTACAATCTTTTCAGCCATGCCATCAAACCGCACCTCGGAACCCGCATGAAGCCATACCAATGGGGACACATCTACACCAAAAAGTCAGGTCTGTTTAGGCTAAGTAAACCATCAGCTTTGATGGTGGACATCTGTCACGTAAGTCAGTGATACAACCACTGCAGTTCCGTGCTTCAAAGGGACCACGATCATTGATTATTCAACCCAAAAATTGAGCCAGTTGCTCTTCAACTATTCAGTTCAACAAATTGACACCAACTAAAATACTTAATCTTATCGATTGCATTTCGCCAAATTGAGTTGTCCTCAATTATCAACCAACTTGATGGTCATAACTCTGATCCATCCCAACATAAATGTCTGAAACCACGGACCATTAGTTTCACCAAACTTAGCCATTATAAACCCCACCATTTGTTTCGCCAAACCAATTGGCTGGCTCTAACCCCAACAGAAAGCACCACCAACCAGTAGTTGTTTAATCGGTGTTGTTGGCTATTATCGCCTATGATGAATTAACCATGATCAATTGTTAGAAACACTTTCTCACTTCTATCTTCAGAACCACCCCAACCCATTTTAAAAACCCTTTAAACCCCAGCAATTAACCACTATCAACCTTGAGCAATCTATATAAATCCATATAACTGGGATAACACCAACCGACTTAAGCACTATAAATCTATCAACCCTTAAAAATCCACTATGTAAATCCACTATAAATCCACTATCAACTATTTCTATCAACCCTTAAAAATCCCCTCGTCATAACCCCTATAAAGCCCCAGCCTTGCCAAGCTTCAGAAAGACCTCTGCCGCACGGATCACTGAGAGTTGGAAGGCCGGAAGGCTTGGGTTCCTGGGGCCGGTGGGGCGCTGGCCGGGGCCAGGGACCTGCGTGGTGGGAATAATGGCACGATTTGGCAACCAGCTCCAGGAACTTGAACTTATTTGAAAACTTAACTCCTGAGTATGCAAAAGAAAGACTTGAGGTAATGGATCAAATGAAGATACATTGCATAGGTTTATTGTTACCTTGACTATGGGTATGAGCAACGATTTAGCCAGCTGTTGATCGTTGTCGATTCTCCCTCGCTATTGACGATTATCAGCGAACAATGTCAGCCACCATCACTGATGTTCGAGTGCTGTAGCACCTATTGTCTGGTTGGTGGCTTCGCCTTCTGAAAAAAATGAGGCAATCAAGTATCCATCCCTGAATGTTGGGAAAAGTGAAAATGCGTAAAACCACCAACCAGTTATGTGCTGTGGCGCCTGTTACAAGATGGTTGGTGATTATATACAAGCCGTTTGAGAAATGTGCCAGTCAATCAACCAATCATTGTTGAATACTGGGGAATGTAAAACATGTCAATCAAACCACCACCCAGCCAATATTATTGGTTATCCCCTGTCATTAACCACAAGTCAATCCCCTATTCACCAGGTTATCCCCTATAGAAACCTAGCGCATTCCTGGTTGTTCACCACCATTCATCAGCGTGGCTGGTCGTGACTCTCAACCACCCCAGCGGGTCTCAGTTCAAAATCGCTTGCTGCTGGGCTTCTGTTGCACGGATGGCACCCACACGCCGTGCGATCCCATAGGAGAGATGAAGGCCACCTGGTCACATGACTTGGGCGCGACCCCCAACTCTTGAGATTCTGACCACCATGGATCACGATGAGTTCATATGATGACCGGCCAAAAGAACGGTGTATAGATGAACCAATCATGGTCAGGAGTCAGGATCGTTAATGTGATGGATGACTACTTGGCACTATTGTCATTCATTCTCATGAATGCTTGACCACTGGAACATTCAACACCGACAGAAAAACAAACAAGAGCCAACCCAGTCCAATACCTGTTGATGGAGAGGTAGTTGAATCATGCCACGTAGTACCCACAACCTGCCTGTGTAAAGCCCCGATCGACAACTTTCGCGCAACCGTTGGATGTTTGCTCTATCCTCATAGTATTGTCACATTGTTGGACCTGTTGGTTGGCTGTTGTCATTGCTGGTCTTAGATCCGCCTGCAAAAATCAACTGTTAGGTGGTTAGTAGGATATTGTGAATTCTCAAAATGGGAGGTACCCAAAAATGGTTGGTTCATGATTGAACATGATTAACAGACTTGAGAAACATCCACATAGCCCTAATCATGCATTCCCCTGGCTACCTGGGGGAAAATCAACCTCAAATACTCTCCCGTGATACCCCTGGAACCTCAACCATGATACCCTCCCATGGTTGAGACCCCGCTGATACCCTCCCCTCAGATCTCAAGATACCCCCGGTGGGTAGCATAGACCTCTGGCTGGCCGCGAGCCGCCAGGGCACCTGGCCAGGGCCCAAGACCACCAGGCTGCCGATCTTCTGACCGTCCAACTTTTCCAGGACCTGCCAATGGGATGCCCAAGTGGTGGTGCTTGATAGGCTGATGGTAGTGGTTCACCATGGTTAGTTACGCCCCCTATACGGTAGCTGACCTAAGCTGGGGTGCACATCCAAGTAGTAGTTAATGATTGGTAGCTGCTGATGGTTCGTAGTGATTAGTAATGGTCAACTGATGGTGAATAGTGGTTGATGATAATGAACAATGATGAGTAGTAGTGGTTAACAGTATTTGAATGTGCAGCTGGGGTTATAACCATGGTTAGTTACGCCCTATAAAGTAGCTTACAGCCCCAAAAAGCGATGGTTAGGGACCACTTACTAAGTGGGGGTGCACATCCAAGTAGTAGTTGATGATTGGTAGCTGTTGATGGTAGTAGTTGTTGATTAGTTGTGAATGATTGATGATTGATTAATGCTGGCTGATAGATGGTTGATGAAAAATGACTTACTAATGCTCAGTAGTTGTTCAGTAGTGGTTAACAATCATGAATAGTTAGATATACTAAGTAATGGTTAGTAGTGGTCAACAATTAATGATTGTTAGATATTGTTAGTAGTGGTTAGAATGGTCAACTGATGGTGAGTAATTAGTGGTTAATGATAGCTATCACGTTAATGAACTATGATTCGTAGTAGTGGTTATTGATGGTTCATGATAGCTCATCATGATATCAGAATGGCGGATAAACGGTGATGGCTAAGGATGATTAACTAGTGGTTAATCATGGTGAACTGGTTGATTGATTGTTGGGAATGGTTGACTAAATTTTCACCAGTTCATCATAGGAAATCATGACCAACTACATGCTGGTCAATGAAGATTCAGGATGGTCAAATGATGCTTAAATAGCGATTAACGGGTGATGGCTAGTTAGTGGCCAAAAAAAACTGACTGATGGCTAATTGATGGTTCATCCATGGCTAAACAATGGTTTGATGACAGCGAAGGATGGCTGAATGTCTGATATCTGAAATTGGTGAGCAAAAGCTAGCAATGATGGTCAGTAATGGTGATTAATTGTTGATAACGGTTTGTGTTACTGTGAAGTAATGGTTGGTAGTATTAGCGCGGCAGATTGGCGCATGCTTCTTGTTCAATTTGCCTGGAGAAGAGAGATCAATGCAATGGAAATAAAATAGAAATCGTGCACTGAACCGTGGTTTGTTGTTTCTTACTACTCAATTGAGACTGAATTATTACTGGTCATTTAAGGTTCAATGGTCGTTTATTACTAGTCAATTGAGCGTTGATTCTCGCTTACTACTGGCCAATTAAGCGTCCATTGTCGTCTATTCCTGGTCAATGGCCTTGTTCCTTCATGGTCGATGGTGAACTGTTGGTTCAACAGCCGGTGGATTGATGATCCACGGTGAACTCTGCGAAACCCTCACTCTTCACCAACATGCGGTTCTTTGGAAAGAAGTAAGTGGGGATTCTTAGAAGTGGGAACGCCCGAAAATAGACAATTTATTGCTAAATATGATTCATATTGGATGATCTGGGGGATCCCCTATGACTTAAAAAAATAATCACATCGTTATGTTTTCCTTGCGCCTTCATGCTAGATGCTCTCCACGAGAACTTCTTACGGCCCAGCCTGCTTTGTCGCAGCTATCACTGTACCAATCATCCCCATGGATGGTGCATCCGGCATGGCCCACTGGCTGGGCCATGCTTGGGATGTTCACAGCCAGGACATGCGACCCAGAGCCAACCATTCGACTGGTACCCAAGCAAATCCAAGCATCTGGGCAAATTAAAATATTTCGCGGGTTGTCCTTTAATTTGGTAATTCAAAAAATGAAACTAGTGAGGTCGCTGGAAATTACGAAATTATTTGGGGTCGATAGGGTTGCTGGTGTGAAGCTGGCGTAGGCATCATCCACGAAACGTTCAAAAAGCCCGGAGCCTGTTGACAAATAGCTCTAGCAAATTACTCAGTTGTAACCCCCCTGCACATACACCCTGCATATCCCACCTGAAACTGCCAAACTTGTCGAAGGCAAGGTTTTGCCAGCCAAAATTTTGTTACGGAACCCCGGAACCTAAGTTTCACCCGTCCAAAAGCCCCAACCGCGCCGAAAACGGTTTTTCCTAACGCCATGCGGTAGGAAAGTTTTTGCCACCAATTGCTGCCCCAACCCAACGCAGTCAAGAGATCCAATTTCCAGCAGTGCTGGTGGGAGCTTCTGCGGCCACACTCCTGCGGCACCGTTTTGCTGGCACAAAAATCTTTCTGGAGCCCGGAAACGCAAGATTTAACCAACCAAAAGCCCCAACTTCGCGAAAAACGGTTTTTCCTACGGCGATGCGGTAGGAAGATTTTTTCCGCCGCCTGCCTCTCAATGCCTGCCGCGCCTGTTTTTCCATGGAAGCTGCATGTATCCCTGTTCTTGCCAGGCTTTCCCGCCCCCCCGTTCTCTTCCACTTTGCTTTTTACCTCCCCGTCGGTCAGCCCTTGAGGGTTCAATTCCTCCCCTCCTCCCTGCCGACCCCGGAGCGGCCATATGCAAAACAATACCTACCCACGGAAGATTCAAATACTAGCCGCCTATCTATCTATCTATCTATCTATCTGTCTGTCTGTCTGTCTGTCTGTCTGTCTGTCTGTCTGTCTGTCTGTCTGTCTGTCTGTCTGTCTGTCTGTCTTTCCGTCTCATAAATAAACATGGATTTACATAAAATGCGCTACATATTACATATCAATTTTCGGAGATCTAAATATAACTTTGAATATAAAAAAATATATACATATATATTGTAGGTCGTGCATTGTCAATTAGCAAAACCTCGTGGTGGAATGTGGGAATGCTGTGTAAGTTTATGTTTGTAGTGATGGGTTTGCTGAGGTGACACTGAGCTCTGTACTGGACTCTTTGGTCGTCGCAAGGGCTTTGCCTGCGCTGAAGAGAGGCGTCATGAGGTTTGGTCATTGGATGTGCTATTTGTCGGGACCTTGATGATTTTTTTTGCTCTTTGGCACTGCTTTGGTGGTGTCATGCACCTAGATCGAGCGACGACGTGATTGGGCAAGCAACGATAAGAATTTGATTTGTATGCAGTGCGGAAATTGTATCACGCATTTTTACTTGGGTGCTGGCAGGAATTCCGGCTTGGAGCCAGTCCAATGTAGCTTCGGACAAAATAGGTGATAGGTCCTGGAGTGCAAGGCAGGGGGGGCGACGGAGGTCGGGAGTATATGGATGCGTTGCTTTCCGTGCCTCCATGTAGAGCGGCTACTGGAACAAGAGGTGTTGGATAATACGATTGTGAACTGATTTCACAAGGATTGTATTGTTGCTGGAATCCTCGTCCAAACCAATGTCGGCCCAACGTACCGAGAAAACAGTGATATCTGCGATGCGCAACATGACCTGGCAAATGAAGTTTCTTAGTGCTTGTCGAGTAAGCTGAAGTGTTCAGTGTTAGTAGCTGCAGTTTCTGAGCTCTCGGCAAGCTGTCAGAGAGTTTGAAGATAAAATGCGATGCTTTGATAGGTAAAGACTGGATTGTTTTTTTTCTTGAGCCACGTGTTTACGGTTATCATGCAAGAGCGAGCTGGACCTGTTGGCAGAATATGGCAGTTGCTGTGACTGAATTCTTGATTGAAAACATCTTTGTCTGCGATCTTGACGGCGATTGCTGTGAGAGCGTTGGTGGTGTATCAACGAGCATCCGCCTAACATCTCGGGCTCTTGAGGTGCTGAGTGGTGATGAAACGAGGGGGTATGATGTGCAACTCATGCAGGACGCTGCTTCAGTTTTTTGATCAAACAACATTTTCTCCATCGATTGTTTTTAACCACTGTTGTATATTAACAGGACTCATTACATATGCAACTGCTAGACACTATAGTATTTGCAGTAAAAACTTGTTGAAACACTGATATGGTGGGGTAAAGATTGAATTCTATTCATGTTAAGATATAATAAAGTACATGTTGTAGACAAAAGCGGACAGTTGGATCATGATGTGATAACATCTGATTATTTTTTTGATTGATGTTTGGATACGTTGCATCTACTGAATCCATATTCTAACTTCTAGACACTAGGATAAATACAGTTAAAGAAAAAGGATCAACCAAATCAACTTTATCGATCATTATGAATTAGTAAAACTAATATCAATCATATATGGCTGGTTTATTTATCTGTTACTTCAAGATGTGGGATAGCCTGTTGATTGTTCTAGCGGAGAACAAGCAACTTGATCCTTATGTGAGAACAGCTGGCGGTTTTCCTTTCATCTATTGCATCCACATTCTAGCTCCTAGACACTATGGTATTTACATGAAACAACGGGTTGAAGATAATATGGTGAGAATTACGAATGGATTCGACATGTGTCAATCCATAGTGCAATACATACAGTAATCAATACGAAAACAAACGGTTTGATCCTAATGTGAGAACACTTGGTGGTTTTTTGACTGATGTTTGAATGTGTAAACCTGCTGAATCCATATGCTAACTGCTAGCACTATGGCATTTGCAGTAAAAACTCGTTGAGACGCTGATATGGTGAGATGAAGATTGAATTTTGTTCATGTTAAGATATAATACAGTACATGTTCTAGACGAAAGCATGCAATTGGATCATGACGTGAGAACATCTGATGGTTTTGTGATTGATGTTTGGATAAGTTTCATCTACCGAATCCATATTCTAACCCTTTGACACCAGGGTATTTACGGTGAAAAGATGAGATTAACCAAACCATCAAGTATCGATTATTATGAATTGTTAAAACTAATATCAATCATACATGGCTGATGTTTATTTATCTGTCACTTCAAGATGCGGGATAGCCGGTTGATTGTTCTAGCCGATAAAGAGCCACTTGATCCCTATGTGAGAACAGCTGGTGGTTTTCTTTTCATCTACGGAATTGCTATTCTAACTCCTAGACATCGTGGTATTTTGCATATGTATGTTGTTGCACCAATCATCTAACTGAGGTTCATTAACGACCTAGCCTTCAGTAATTAAATTCAACCAAGCATACCATATACACATCCATATACACATACAAACAGAGACGGATGTTTTTTTTGCATAGGTGCACAGAGGTAGGGTCGGTCACATACAGATTATACATTGAACATATGTTTTATTTGAAATATGTTTTTCATTATTTACAGTTGGATGTATGTATAAATCAAAAATAGATAGAGAATTATAAAAGTACATACACTTTGTGGTAGCATTCTTCACGCTGGCAGCTGCAGCTGCGCCTTCTTCAATGCCACCGGTCCCTGGTGGCGTCCCACGTGCGTTACGAAGAGGCCCAGCAGAACGGGGAGGAAATGGAAGATGCTCACGCCACTGACCTGCGGCAGCTGGGCGCAGCTGCGCGGGGGCCATGGTGACCTGCGCAGCCCTGGCCTGATTGTAAAGCGTAAAGTGTGGCGGCACGTGGGTGTCTTGGTGGTAGGACGTGACATAGTGGGGCAGCTTCCAAATCAAATACCTCAGTTAAGTTGCACATGTGGTGATCAACGTGGGCAGCTCTGAGAAGCAAGTGCTTCTGTGTAGAAGGCATGACATAGTAATATCCTGGCAAACGATCATCGCTTTGGTGCAGAACGGGCGAAACAACGATGTGATGATGGATCAATGAACCCATGTTTGATGGCAATGTTGCTTTTTTCTAAACATATTTGCTAAAGCCGTTGGTTCGTACAGGTCTTGCTACGGCAAAAGATCTCTCCCGCCAACTTCGAACTGCTTTCCCAGCAAAAACATTCATGGCCATGAACTTGTTGAATCTCATTGGGGCACATTGAATGATCTTGGATACGCAGAAGGACCGCCCATGTCGCTTCAAACGGAAAATGATCAGTGCAAGTTGCATGAGCTTGTTCAACTCAACGTCTGCACAAGGCTTCAGAAACTTGGAAACCTCGGGGCATTGGGGCTGGGGCCGAACATGCTTGCAGTTGTTGAAATGAGGCTGACAGTAGCGGTTAAAAATGGAAGTGCGAGCCGCTGGTCCTACAAAACATATGGGTGGTAGACAGGTACATTTCTGCACAGCTTCATCATGTGTAGCTCTTGGAACTGATGGCACCCTTGGATTATCAGGCAAAACCAATGCGGCATCCTCCAAAGAATGGATGGGAAGTTCCAAAGCGGAGCTCACATAATTTTCAATTTTCATAGACTTGTTATTCCCTAGTTGACACGAGCTCCTTTTTGATTGGCACAACTAACCCAAATCCATCCCACATATGCCAGCATGTCTGAAATTACTTTTTAGTCATTTAGTGAAAGTTTCCAATATCTAAGAATCCATCAAAAAAAAAGCAGCATATCCATCTTAAAGAAAAACATATCCGTCCAAAAATGTAAGCTTTAAACGCCAACATCCACACGATCTGATCGCCTGCGGGTACCGACTTGGACTCCGAGTTGTGTTGGTGCATCAGGTGGCCCAAAGTGCGCATGGTTGGTCATCATCCTTGAGTCATTGCCCACCAGCCAGTAACCATTGATTAAATAAGCATGGCTTCACTAAGCCTATTACTGACCCAAGTAATAGCCAGTAGCCGTTGATGACCAAATCCATTAATGTCCAAATCACATAAACCATTCAAGATGCTTAATCCACGAGGTGGTCAAACAAGCAAACGTGAATAGCTCTCGTTGGATATCAACATTTGTTCTTAAACGACAGGATTGCTAAAAAACGAAAAAGGAATTGATGTCTTGAGCTATCTACCAGTACACATTGGCCATAAGTCATAAAACCAGCCATGGCCACCCGGCAATAAACCACCCACAGTAGTGACCGCTGTTGACTGTCATACCATCACTCATTGGTAGTGAGCTAAAGCAGTACCACCACTAGACTATTGCAATTGACCAACCATCATTGACCATGTCCATTGGCCCCTAGAATCATCCATTCTTGAACATGATCATCAATCAGCAATGGTTTCGCCACTCCAAGATTCTACGCAACCATCAGTTTGAGCAGCTAGTTAATCAGCTGACAAACTCAACAACTCTTAATATTTGAATGCAAGCACATTCAACATGTCATCACATTTCATTTGCAACTGTTTCAGTTACAGCATTGCCCGGTTGGTGTTTCCAACCCCCATGAAAAATAGTCCACCAACCAGCCATTTGGTAATATTGGGGAAAATCACCTATGTCAATCAAACCACCACCCAGTAGTTGTTTAGCCAATATAGTTGGTTATCCCCTATTATCAACCACAAGTCAATCCCCTACCAGGTTATCCCCTATAGAAACCTAGCGCATTTCTGCTTGTTCACCACCATTCACCAGCAATTTCTCTTCAAAATTCGACATTTGGGTGTGGATCAAAATCCCGTACCCCTGGTTCCCCTATCATTAACCATTGTCTTCCCACTACTATTGTTGGTGAACTTATCCCCATGAAATTGGTTGGTTAACTGCTTCACCCATAGCCATTTGACCTGGCGCTCTCGGCGAGGAACAGAGTCATGGTAGGAATCCAAGAGCTCCACGCCGCTCCTTGAGACTGGCGCCAGCAGTGGGTATGAAGAGCAAGGATCTGTTAATTTCCTGCTCAGTGACTGCTACTAGCTACTAATATGGTGGTAATAATTATTAGTACCGGTTAATAACAGTGGGTATGAATAACAAGTACTATGTTAGCAATTGATAAGTAGTTTCAGTTTGTAAGTGTGATAATAACTATGCTGAAAACATTTACTAGCTTAACAACAGTATCTATATTTCTAATTGACATCAAATTGTTCATCACATATATTAATGAATTCTATTATGCAAGTATGTTAGTTGAACAACTGCAAACACGTGATCATGTCTGGGAATGTACAACAAATTATGTATAAATTTCATTACAGCTGTTTCTTCCTGAACAGTAAATTCAAATGTTCTGATATAGTTTGACCATAACAGGTGGAAGGTCAGCAACAAAACAGAGACCACATCACCACTCAAACAAGAGTGGAGAAAACCAACCCTTGTCAGTTGAAGGGCGGTTTGTAAATCACCGAGGCCAACAACAGCGGTGCTGTAATTACTTCAACAGCGTTGAAGTTCTGCGATGTCCCCAACCACAGTGTCAGCAGGTTTCAGAAACAATATTTGGTCAAACGTCCTGAATCCAGGCAGACGAGTGTTGCAACACTCGTAGAGGTGGATAGAGATGTACCAATACAGCTCACTCGCCGAGCGGTTTGATCCCAAAGCACCATCGCAAGTCAGCAAACTGGCGCTGCTGTTGGATTCCACAACTGAAAGGTTCAGAACTCTTGGAACGGGAACAACTGGTGGCTAGTACTTTTTTGATCATCAACTAAGCAGTCCGAACACAAAGTCCTACTATGTCATACTCATAGCAAAGGCAGAATAAGCATTGTTGGGTCAACGGTAAAGAGAGCCTGGGGAAACCCCAGCGCAAAGTGCAAACGTTTCTTTCGTCCTGGAGCTCTTTCTTTTGTAGTCCTGAGCGGAGGTGGGAAATGTCGCTTTGTCATGCATTGTCCTCTCAGATGGTGCGTACTTCCAAAGCATTTGTCTCCCCATCACCTAAAAAACACATTTGGGATGATCAGTGGGGTATCACCGTCTACCCATATATTATTTCCAAACATTTTTTGCAACCAAGATCCAGGAAAGCTGGCCGTGGTACCATCATTTATCCAAGTTGTTTCTGACCCATGGCATGCACGGTGTGGTGGCAACAGGAACCCCGGCATCTCATTTGATGAAGATCATCGCTTGGTCGTCCCTCACCCAAATGCGATGGAGATACCTTGACCCTCAATGACCTTTCATTTTTGAGATATTGTGGTCTTTCACCAATTTTATTAGGTAAACATACCAATTTGTGTGTAAATCGCCAAACGTTTAGTCCCTATGGGAGAAGTCCCAAGCATTTTTTACCCAATATCCATTTTCAATATCTTGATTAATACCCAAATACATCTAAATGCCCAATGTAATATAAACAGTTTCGGGATAAAATGCATATAAGTACTTCATATCTATATTCAAACATTCTTATAGAGTATTTGAGGGTCAAGATATGATTCATGGTTCCGCGGCCTCCCTCTGGGCTGAGCCAGTGCATTGAGGGAAGTGCCATGATAATGATTGCCACAAGGGAAGAGGGATGATGATAGTGATTATGATTGATGATGATTGGCGATGACAATTATTGGCACATTTATTGGCATTTTAGTGAACATGGATTTTAAAAAAGCAACATCTTTCGTTACGTTCAATCTACAGTATGTATATGTTTCTATATATATAAATATTTCTGTATATACATATATATGCTTAAATATATGTATATATATATATAATTATGTTTAAATATAAAAATAAACATATATATATTTATTTAAATATCAAAAATATATGTAAATATGCAAATATAGATATATTTAAATACATAAATATAAATATAAATAAATATATATATATATATAAAACAAATTGTCTCTGAATATAAAAAATATATTTATAAATATTTATCTCTAAATAAATATAAATATATAATTATAAATATTTATCTAAATACATATATATATATATTTATCTATATTTTTTTATATATATATATATATACGTAAACAATTCCATATTCATGTGTCATTATTAGCGTGCAGTCATTAACAATATCTAAATGTTCATGAATCATTATTCCTATGTTCATCTAAATTCTATATTTACTATCTTCTCTGTATCTTGTGAGTGAAAATACTAACTATAGATACAGGAGATCTCTAATTGTTCCTCATTACTAATCATGTACCTATAACTATTATCATTCCTAGAGTCATTCCTAGATACAGGCCTCTTATTCCTCACAAGAGATGAGTGGCCGTTGCCTCCCTCTCGTTTCATCCTCGACATCTGCTGCAGCGACGAGCGTCCCAGGTGGTGTTCAACGAGCCTTGTCGTTCCTTTGGCTCCAGCTGGCTCACGGTCATGGTTACGCGAGGCCTAAGAGCTTGACCCAAGGACCGTCGACTCAACCGGGGATGGTCCATGGGTTGGATGCGTGAGTTGCTATGAATTTCTATGGGTATGATCAATTCTACGAATAGTTTATATGGTACGAATATGTATATTATAAATGGTTGATTTGGTATGAATGATTGGTATGAATCACCTTCAAAGTGAAATTGTCAATGGGAAAATCCACAGGAGCCCCTGTAATTGATGGTTAAAACAAGGCTTTCCAACAAATTTCTCATCAACCAAGCCAGTGAAGAGATTGAAACTTGACTCGTTGGTAAGAAAACTCTACACATGCTAAGCATATGATGTTTTCTCAAGTCACAGGGTACCCCCAAGTTATGGTTGGTTTATTACTGCAAATGGTGAATAAAATGGATGATAAGTCGGGTTCACCATGACTTGAGAAACACCCCTTTCTAAGAATATCCAAGAATAGCCAAAAATATCTGTATGGGTGTTTCTCAAAATTGGGATACCCCCAAATCATCCTTTTATAGTCATGTATAGTAATAAACCAACCATTTATTGGGTTTCCTATTTTGAGAAACCACCGTATAGGTAAACCATCTGATGTCAATGTAAACGGTGGATGATCCACGCAACCGTGTGCAAGTTTCCTTGCGAGAATCCCAAGGCAAGAACCGGTGCAAGCGCGCGCGATGGTCACTTTGGGTAGCAGTACGCATTGCTTGTGGCCACCTCCAAATAGAAACAGAAACTTACAACTCGTCGTTTCCTGGCGTGATTATCATCACGTGGTCCCTATTATTAGTCCCTATCAATAGATCATGAAATCACAAACATGAGTCTATCATTAGCCATCAAATTTGGTCGTTTTCTTTGTGCACAATTCCTCGGAGAGTTTTCGCATTGTTCACGGAGAAATTAACGGTTGACCATGCAAGGCGCCCGTCGATTTCAGGTCTCCCATTTACGCTCTTGACCGGTGGAAATCTCCAGTGGATTGGGGATGCAATGTATGGACACTAGAAAAACCACATGGTGGTTTCTCAATATAGGGAACCCCCAAAATTGTTTGTTTTTTTACAGTAATTAAACTGGATGATTTGGGGTACCCCTCTGACTTGAGGAACACCCCTTTAGTTCGTTGTGTTTCTTCAAACGGCTGATTTTCCAGCATAGGATGGACGCTAGAAATGTCCACATTTCACCTGTTTTGCGCAAAAAAAGCTGAGGCATAACCCCCTGTCTGCTTGGAAAGAATTGCTGGTGACCTCCCCATGCCCAGCGCTTCGCTGCTTCACCCAGCTACTCGGACTCGAAACAGTTGTGATGAGAGATGGTGTACATAGACACCTGGCACGCTGCAACCGAGATTCAGAACCAAGGATGGTCGTTGCTGAAACAATCTGGGTGGTGGTTTCAACCCCTATACTTAGTGGTTAATAGTGGTTAGTATAATGATTATGATGGTTAATAGTGATCATCACCGGTTGCTGAAACAATGTCTAATACCATTTGGTTATATGCATGATGGACGATGATCCATATTTATAACACACATGTCTACTATGGATGTTGATGATCTGTCTTTCTAACACACATGTCTACTACAACGTGGAATCATTGGGTTGTCATAGCCCTTCTTGTAGCTCCAAACTGCTCCCCCTTTGAAGGAGTCTATGGATACTGCACCCCTGGATCCCCGCACCTCCCTTCAGCCAGTCTATGAACATGGGTCCAAATCCTAAGCCATTGCTTTCATCCCGTGCCATGATTACCGAAGAGTCGATGTTTGGTTTTGGTCATGACCCAGCCAAACCTTGTGCCCCGCAGTTGAGTGGTAAACCATGAACTGGTGGACACAATAATGGTGAGGCCGAGAACACTTACTTGGCCTCCCTGGCATTTTGAAGTGCCACGCTCTATCTGTGATTGGTACGTAAACATGGGCAAACTAATTTGATGACTCACATTGGTTTTCCTAGTGACCGTGAGTCTCTCGGCCTCTGGAGAAATCCTGCTAACCACCCTAAGTGAAACTCCCTTGGGAGTGATAGGAGTTTCCACCATTCCATGTCTTCAGTTAGAAAAAATCCTGGAAGAAAACAAACTGCGATCCCAATCACGGTCCAAAAACTGACCGAGAAGTGTTTCCTAAGCCCTCAACCAACTGAACCCTGTATCATCCACTCACCACATCAAACCTCATCCAAGAACCATCATCAACCATCATCATCAACCACCAGCCATCTAACCCCCACCCACCACCCACCACCACCCACCACCCACCATCATCCAACCCCTGCAGCACCCCCAGGTCCCCAGCACCATCCCCGCCTCCTCCCCCGCCAAGCGTCGGATCATGGGCAGTAGCTGGTCAAAGCTCAAATCTTCCGACAGGGCCATGGCATCCACGAAGCTGCCCTGATGCGCGAAACACGGGGCGTCGTGGTGAGTGATCCATCCCTTGGGATAGGAAAACCATGGGAAAACCAATGGAAATTCCATCAAAAAGCATAGGAGACCATGGGGAAACCACTGGAAAACCGTGGGAAAACCCATGGGAAAACCAATGGGAAACAATAGCAAATTCCATGGGAAAACGACAGAAACGGTGGGAAACCAGGAGATCCGACATGTTTCCGAGTATGAATTTGACATTGAACAACGGAAACTGACAGGAATCCAGAGTAGAACGACTGAAAATTGCATCAATACAGAGATCACCAGATGAGTCACGAGATGATTTAACCGCCAATTGTGGCCGGAAACCCACGGAAACCAGCTTAGAAATCTTGCGAAACCAGCGCCCCCTTGCTTCATCCTGCCTGCAAGATGTAACCTGAGCAGTGGCCAGGAAGGACTGACAGCGGCCCTCAAATAATATGATGAGGTACAAACAAATGGTTGGCCAACGGCTGGTAGAGTTGAGTCATGTTAACTTCATGTTAAGTGATGGCTACAACCGTTGGCTGAATGGCGAATGGTTAAGTCATTTTAAGTGATGATTCGGTGATGGTCATGGTTACAGGATGGCTAATTGTTGGTCGGTGGCCTACTGGTGGTTGATGTCCCACGCTTCAGGAAAATCTATGATGTGCTAAAGGTCAGCCCAGCTGTGAGGCCAAAATGAATCATCTGGGTAATCTAATGGGAGATCAACAGCAACGGTCATTGTAAGACTGTTGATAAACTATTGATTCAGGACAGTTGATCACTTTTTGATTTATAGTAACTAATCATAAGCTTGCCATCATGATCAATCAGCGGACTGGAATCGGTGGGCCCTCATGTATGTAGATCGGTTCTAGTATACCAATTCAATCAACCAACAAGACTGCTAACTTGTTCCTGTTGTGGTGAGCTGGTTTTCTGACCAAATCCAAACGTATTTCTTGTAGGAATGAACGATCCTTGCACCCTATCACTACAACTACAATGTTCAAAGAGACGATTCACTTTGCATTCTGTGGATATTCAACAGGTGCGTCTAGCAGAATAGCATATCATTAGACAAATCTCATGTGCAAACATCATGAATATATGTAAATGTGTATATACATATAGATATATATGTTTTTTTGCTACTTTTTTATCTGGTCTATGCCTAGCTGTGAATCTTGTAAGCATATTGCAAGAAAACATCTCCATGGTCTTGTTCATCCCAGGCGGGCGTTCTGCAACGCTTTCCGACATTCCCCGCTGGTGGATTTCCGAGCGGCACTGGACAACCACCAGTGTCTTGCATACAGCGAGCAACATGAATAATTCAAAACATACCCTCGTGCTCCAAGTACCTTCTGAGACTCTACTTGGGGCTGATTTGAAGGGTCCAATCACTTTCTCAGCAGGTGTTTGGAGCACTAGGGATAAGCAATAGTACCATTTTTGGGGATGTATTCCATTTTCCTGGATACATGTTTGTGGACAATCCCATAGACTGATTCAGTTTCTAGTGCAATTTTCTAAAAAATGGTATAGCATACCATAATCAGTATATAAGTATATACATACATATATCTAAATATAAATCAAAACAAAATGTATGAATATACCATAATCTACATATGAATGGATAATTAATCAGTATTGTATCATCATATCATTCAATGGCGCCAATGATATCAAACCAAAGGCTCCTCCCAGCCGCCGCAGGGTGATTGTCCAAGCAACCAGGCGACATCTCCTGGCACGCCGCGGTTGGAGTCCCGTGCTACCGTTTTGGGGGTAGAGACGACGCATCATGAAGCGTCAGAGCTTACCTGGTTGGTGGTTGAACCACCCCTACAATATGTAGACATTGGTTGATAATATGGTTGATAATATGGCTACTAGATGTTAACAATGTGGTTTAAAATTGGCTAATAGTGATCATCACTGGTTGGTGGTTGAACCACACCATCGTGAAAAATAGTAGCCAACCAACCATTTGATAAAAATTACTAGGGAAAATACAACATGTTTTAATCACCAACCAGCTACCATTCGTAAGCATCACTTCATGAATCAGCCTACATTCAGCCTACCCATTATGCTATAGCCATACTATTCACTCTGTACGAATGATTAGCAGCATGAATCATGATGAACCACTGTCAATCATTACCATCAGATTTTCTTGAGGCCGTCCGCAGTAGATCAATTCGTCATTGCCATTCTGGGGAAAATGCAAAGTATTGTTGCTGGTTTGTTGCCAAGTATTCCTACAGGCCTGTAGTGATACAATACAAAAAAAGAACTTGTGAGCATACCAAACATGGCAACAAAAATAGTCTTTTTCTCGGGAATGCCGTCTGATTGGGTGTCAACAACAACTGCTACAGCGCAAATTACAAGTACATACGACATCCGCGGTACTACATCATACATAGTGGGAGATCCAGCTCTTGATTAACCGGGTTGATTCCATGGATATTACATGATACGACTGGGTTTTCAGTTGCAACTGGGTCATAAGTTATGGATAGTTATGGATTATTCTTACGTAGGGCACTGCAGTACCACGGAACGGCGTCCACATGACAGCAGTAGAAACTGACAGCAGTAGAAACCCCCAACATGTTGATTATTTCAATTTTGGCCTCAGAAGCTTCCATAGATCCCCATCCAGCGCTTCATAACTTCCTATACTTGAATGACAACCATTGTAAAACTGGGTTGCAAGCTGTCATCAGTTAAAACCATCAGACTTGACATCAGAATTGATGGTTGACCACCTTAGGAACTGCAACTAGCACAACTGCTGGTGATTTCTGCCGGCCTCGCCTTCTCAGAGAGTTGGCCCAAATCTTTACATCTCTGAAGGACTTCCTGGTGAGCTGCCGTGTTAACGCCCCGGCAGCAGGATGTGCGACTGGGCCATGGGTCAAATTCTGATGAGTATGGGGAAACTGCTGCTGAATTCATGGTTTACCATGATGCTGCGTAACCAAATATTGTGGTTTCTCAAGCCAGTGACTGGGAATCCCCAAGTCTGGATGGTTTATTACCATAATGGTCAAAATACCTTGCTAATCAATTCTATACCCAGTTTACATTTCATTGTAAATTTGATTAACTAACTTAAGAGCAGCCAGCACACTTCAACTGGGGCAAGTGCAGTTGTGCCAATGAAAACTTTCTTGGACAGAGCCACGCAGGATTCCCCAAATTGCAGCCTTTCCATCGGTTACCCTATAAAGAATGATGACCTTGCAGGGCGGTGGGCCAGACGAACACCACCATTGCCACGTCGCAGCAGTCCGTGGTAAGGCTGGTCCTCCAAGGACTTGTCTTCCAACCAAAGTTCGATTGCAAGACTTGCAAAGTCCTGAGCAGGTTGAGCCTTCAAGGAGCCGTGCTCTGAGAAAGATTCATTGTGACAATGCTAAGCAGTGATCCGCAACCGTCATTTCAGAATCATCAACTGGTTGGTGGTTTCAACCCCTTTGAAAAATATTTGTCAACCAACCAATTGTAAATAACTACTAGGGAAAATAAAAAATGTTTGAAACCACCAACCAGTCAAGCATTTCTTATCTCAAATTCAGCAATGATCCTCCCCAATCATCACGCAAATTCATTTCACTACAGGACCCATGATCCTTTCTGGCACCTTTTCCCCTTGACCATGTAGCTCGGCTATGGTGTGGGGATGGGCTGGACAGCAAAAGCGACACCATTGTTTGCAATAGCAAATCTACTATTCATGGGTGATTTCCCAAGGGCCCCCTACAAAATATGATGGTTTCCTACTTCCAGGTCAGTTTACCAGAGTGTAAATCATACAATTTTCCAGTTCCCACTTTTATCTGTATTGATTATCCCAGGGAGACTCATGCGCATGGGCCATGGAGTGATAGCCGCCCATACCAAAAAGATACGAGCCATCCCTTTGCGCCCATTATCATCCCCCCAACACAGGGGATGATTTGGGAATCATTAGACATTGCCAATGGCAGTACCAACACTTTCAACAGTGAACCACCCCATGGACAACCGCAAAGAGCGGCCGGTGTTTTCCCACCGATCAGGTGTTCTATTGATACGTGACCAACCATGTTAAGCCATGATAAGCCGTGGTACCAGCTGTTTAAGCAACAGCTACAAACCAAAGGATTACCACACTCCGCGCCACAGCTGCAACAGCTTTCACTCCAAAGTGCAGAGGTCTGTCCCCATCGTTCGAAAAAGTCCTGGCCGCGGTGGTCTCACTGGTGCGAAAGGCATGGTATCTGCCAGTTGAGAAACCCCCAGACCCGGGCCCCGGCCATCTCAATGTCAGGCATGGGTCACAAGGGCCGCCCACTTAGGGCACAGGGGCCTTGACACACAGCCACAAGCCTACAATTCCCTTCAGAAACTGAAGCCACCCAGAGACCATGACTCACCCGGCTACGAGGTATAGAAATGCTTAGGTGGAGAGCAATTCCCCATCTTGAAACACCATACGAACCTGCGATCGCCCTCTAAGACGACATGTAGAGAGAGGATTGAATATTGAGTGAGTGAAGTATTCTAAAACTATTTGATGTACTTCAAACATGACATAGTTGTCTATCCCCGGATCGCAGTTGGGTTATTTCTTCGTGCCCAACATTTTAGAGATGTCTACCTGCGTAGTGAGATTGATTCAGTCCTGGTTGGTTCCAGGCTTTCCCAATTTCATGGATTATTTCATATTTCCACCCCCACCCGCACACCAGCAGACCCGCAACATGAATAAGTCCACCAACCACTGCTTTTATAATGGTCACAGAAACTTTGACTTACTGTACCATCACTACGAAGCCGTTGAACCATCATTCACCGTGGTTTGCCGTTACTTGACCAGCTTATTAACCAGCCTGGTTGGTGGTTGAATCCCATCCGAAAAAAAACTTGAAAATAACCAATACTTAAAACTGCCAACCTGCAGCTTGTTAACAATTATCAAAAACCACTAAATAGACATATTACCAAGTATCATTCATAACCATATCAACTTTTAACTAAGCATGCTTCAACCACTATTAACCACTAGTTGCCACTATTAACCCTTCTGATTGACCCTTGTGAATAACTTGTCAACCATTATCAATTAGCCATTATTCACCATCATCAACCACCAGTAACCACCACCATTTATCACTATCAACCCTTATGAACCCTGTTGTCCTTTATTCGCCAGCATCAGAATGGTAAGCACCATTCATCCTCGTTTACCACTCTAACAATTACCAACCACCATCGTTGCAACTGCTCAGCTCAAAGTCCTTGCTGGTGACTCCCTGCACGCGGCAGCTTCCGACTCGACTCAATGCCCGTTCATACCATGGGCGTGATCATAGAGCTGTGTGTCAAGCCATAGGGTAACCAATGACTCACCGAAAAATGATCAGATTACTAGGAAACTATAGGTTTTTGGGAGTACCACTCTTTTGGCACATACCCATATGTCATAGCAATATTAATGATACCAATATCATTGTCATTGGTATGATCAAATGTCATGTCGTACCATTTGGTTGATCCACTCTTTAGATATATCAGATACATCAAAACCTTGTCGCTTATCATATTGCTGTGGTTCCCCTATCATTAACCATTGTTTTCCCTATACTTTTGTTGGCTCTTAATTAACCCCCATTATTGTTGGTTAACATTGACCCATAGCCATACAATTGCTCATACATGATTGGCCTGACTGGGATTGATGACTACATGCTGATGCTAAACCTAGAATCTTGTTGGTACCGGTGTCCATGTTGTGAGGATGCACTGACTTCTGGTCGCCAAACATTGCCATAGGTCCGCAGGCAACAATGACCGCAACCAACAATACCAATCAACCAACTTTGGCCACCAACCAGAAAAAATACGAATGGCTGCCATGTGATGATCGCAACCAACGACAACCAACCATACCTGTGAGTATACAACCCTGGAGGCATGCAGCGGAGAGAACCCAAGCAAATGGCTAGATTGCCAACCATCGAAGGAAGAAACTATAGCTTTGTTGGGAGTCAGGAGGAATTGGAAGCCACTCTAAGCCACTACTAGGAGATCCAACTGGTGATAAACCTCAATTCAACGAGCTCATAGCTAGTGACCTCCCATCAAATATGTGGACCAACTAATATGCATCTACAACTTGTCAATTTGAACGCAGCCGTGTCTTTGGTTGGCTGATGTCATGACTGTTGGTTGATTTTTTGTCATGGGCCCGAGAAGTGTGTCAAAAGGGCTTGACTCATCGTTGCCCTTTTGGACGTTGCCACCAACAACAATCGTCCCTATGAACTATCCTGCAAGGGTCATTGGTTGTAAAGCTGTTGACCCGCCCGATATTCCCATTGTGCTGGTCTATAGAAACCTCTTGCTGCAGGCTGCAAATGTAATCAAAGGACAACCAATGACAATCAATCCGCAACAAGAAGAACTAGGAACACTGAGAACATCTGAAGCCATGACTGCTTGTTGATGCTGGTGTTGCTGCTTGCTGGTGCTGATGTCCCCCGTGTAGTTGATTGAGTGCTCGTTTGTTTTGCTCTTTTCTTGCTCGTTTCAAGCTGCAATCATCATTAATCAAAGGTTGTCCCCATATGCCAACTGTCCACCATTCTTCTGTGTGTTTAAGCCAACAACAACCATGTCTAGTCAGTACTTCACCAGTGTCCATCCATTGTGAATTACTATACACCAATATCAACCATTGATCAAACCATGATTTCAGTGTTGAAGATCATTAGCCCACAGTACTCATGAGTCAACCAAATTTAATCACTAGTCAATCGCTAGTTTAACCATCAGCTACTGACTAGTGATTACTTAGTCACACTTAAATGGTCATTTAATCTAACTACTTCATCACAATTAGGTTAACCCTTAGACAACCAAAACTAGTTGATCACTTCACCACTATTTGATCACTAATTAATCATTAGTTTAAGCCTTGAAATGATTTAAACATTAGTTAATTATCAATGTATCATTTGATCACTAGTTCATCAGAGACTGATCATCATGTTAAGCCACAGCAATCATTGGTTAATCATTTGTTCAACTTTAATCTCTTGATTCCTTAATCATCAACCAACCCACGCCCTTAATATCAGTTAATAATTTGGTCACTGTAGTTGACCATAAACATCGACGCTATCATTAGTAAAAACCTGGTCAATCATGAGTCACCACTTAATCATGAATGAATCGCTAGTCAACCATTAGTTATCCAGTGGCAGTAATCTGTCAATCATCAGTCTATTATAGTCAATCAAAAACTAAAATGTTAGTCCATGTTAGTCACTAGTCACTAGCTCATCATCAGTTTACTCCTGCATAACCATGACGAGTTCTCTCTCAATTCAACCTTAGTAGTTCACTAGTTCACCCTTAATCCAACCTTAGCTCATCACGAGTTGATCATCAGAACCCTTTATTCATTGGAATCACTACTGAGTCACTACTTAATCACTAGTCACTCACTTGTCATCATGTACAGTGTACAGTGGTCATCACTTAGTCATCACTTAACCCATCACTTAGTCTTACTCATCACTCAGTCATCACTTAGTCATCACTCAGTCATCATTTAACCCATCACTTTTACAACACATCACTCAGTCATTACTTAGTCATCACTTTGCCAACAGTTCACCACTAGTCACTAGCCAATCATCACTTCAACCTTCCTTAACCACCACTTTCTGCGCGCCGCAGCGAATGGTCGGACCTGTAGGCGATGCCACTGCTGTCGCAGCATCTGCCGACGTGCGCTGGGCAACTCGTCCACCTGGGAGGCGGTGGGCCCAGGCTTCGTTGCAGGGTGAAGGTGCCACCATGATGTGCCTTGGATGTGCGTAGAAATGGGCATAGAATAGATTATTCATGATTATCAATGATTGTAAATGATTAAATCATGTACATGTAAATAAATATATAAGTTAGGAATAGCCTTGTTCCTCCGCCCAACCTACGGTGCGCTAACATATCATCCCAAAAATCCACAATATAATTTTTCAAACCAAAATTTTGGGGATAAATTATTGCGCTGAAGGTTGGGGAGGAACAAGGCCATTATTATTAATCCTAATATTTCTTTAACTAAATTTTATCATTTAAAACTATTTTATTATGTAAAAATATTATCATAAATATTATGGTAAAATAAAATCATAAATCTAATAAATTATTTTTATTAGAATTATGGATTATCTTTATTGAAATATTTCATTGATGTAATTATCTACATCATCTTTGTTAATATAGCATTCGTCATCGCCAATTACTGATAAGATATATGTTTTCAAAATGGTTTTAGTCAAATCTGTAGATAAATAGTTTTTGTTTCTAAAGTTATAGTTTGTATCAATTGAACTTAAATGTTTTCTTAACTCTTTTGTTATTATCTTTTTTTTAACTATATAGGTAATAAATGTGTCTATCATACTTAGGTGTTTCTTACTAAATGATTTAATTGCTAATCTTCTTAGTTTATCAGTGGCGAAACTTTGCTTAATATGAAGTGTATCAAACATTTTGTCTATTTCATTTTTCATATCCCTGTCATTTCTGCATCCAGTCAGTATGGGCTTGACATTATGTTTGGAAAACCATCTTAATTGTAATTCAAATTTGTCTAAATCATAACCGTAGAAAGCATTTACTTTGTATATAAACTTGTCTTCATTCAATATCATATTTAAACATTTATTGCAATGTGGGTAATCATATTCAATGATTATATTGGTGATATCGCTTGGTAATTTGTGTAGTAATGTTACCTTGATATTATTTTTATAATTTCTACAGCATCTGCACTTGTTATAATTAAACAACATATCACTAATATATATAGGTAATATTTCCTTAAGTATATTTTTACTAGAAAATATTATTTAATGAAAAATCAGTTTTCATTAAATAATCACTTACAACTGCGGTTGCATCTGTCACAAAATGGTATGATATTATCTAGTGTGTGTGTTAAGTCATTGTCTTTGCGTTGTGCTGTTAGATTAGTGCTTACATTACCCTTATTAATGTTTAATGTAAAACCACAACCACAATAATTACACTGATTGTTGATATTTTTAATGAACCATTCAGAATTCATATAACCGCTTTTAGGTATTTCTCTATTTGCTTTTTTGTCTTGTAGTTTGTAATTTTCAACCTTTCTACAGAAGTAACTTTCAATACATCTTTTGTTGAATGCGTCTTCTTTGTCATCACTGTATTTAAAAAACTTAACCTTACTTAAGTCTCTGGCTCGTGTAATTGCTGTCCAAAGCCATTCAGGGTAGTTTCTCACTAAATAAAAATTCCAATCAAATATTGTAAGATTACCATCAATGCTACTACCTTGGGCTGAGTGACAGGTGAAGCAATGTCTAAAAATAAAATTTTCCCTAACTTTCTGGATGAATAAAGGTTGAACCACTTTTGTTTTTACATCTTGTAAATCAAATATTCCATTGTTGATACCTACAATTTCATATTCAAAATTTACATTAAATACTAGGTTTTTTACTTTAGTATATTCCCTACATACTAAGAATTCACCAACCTCATATTCATCTTTTCTATTTTCTAACTTTCTAATTTCACTTGCTACATTGTGACAGGTGTTGTTTAGATAAGCAATGTTGTTTTTGGATGCACTGATGTCAGTTGTGTATGAAAAGTATTTCTCAATGATTTGTTTTGTTGAAAGTCTGTTGTTAAAAATGTCATCTTTAATATTGTAAATTTTTATTTTGTCATCATCACTACTTAACCTTTTGCAAATCTTTAGGTTGATTTTGTTTGGAAAGATGTTGTCTAAAATTTCGTCAGCGTATTGGTGATAGTCCTTAGTGTTAGTGATTTCTTGAAGGGGTTTCAATTGCTTTGCGTCACCAGTTCCAATGATAATTTTATCAGTGTTCTTCTCAACAAATTGTTTGATTTTCCAATATGTGCTTATATTACTGAAATAAACTTCATCAAAAACAATACAATCATAAGGGCTATAATCAAACTCATCCAATTTAACATTACCAAAATTAATCCCAAAAAACTTATTCATTGTTGTCGCTTCACCTTCAAAAGATTGAAGTAGTTTGTTAGTGGGACAGATGAATATGACTTTATACCCTCTCTCAACCATCCTTTGACAAATGTAACTTTTTCCGGTGCCCGGCACTTCCCCCCTAATTATTACAACCCTATTAGGTATGATGTGTTCGTCAATGATATTATCAGTATTATACTCATCTTTTATAAGTAACTCTTTACACTCTAGAGTAGGTATACTAATTAATTCATTTCTAACTACCTCATACTTTTGAAGGGGTAAAATGATATCATCACCATATTTACTAACTCTCCAACCTCCAATGTCATTATGAAAATTTAAAAGTGTTTTTGCCTTTTCAACATTCTTACTATCAATGACAAATGCATCAGTCTTGACACTATAAACATTAATGCCATTCTTTTGCAGTTTTCTGAATGCTTGATGCATTGTAAGATTATGTTGTTGCAAAAGCAATTCCTTAATATACCTAAAGCCATTGACTAACTCAGCAGTATCCTTAATATTCAAAATGTAATGGTTTCTTGTTTCATCACCTTCATATATATCTCCCTCATCATCTTCCACCATTTCCTGTTCTGTGATTTTATGCAACTTGCCACCGTAATCACTTTGACAGTCTAAAGCCTCAGCAATGTTTTTAAACAAAAAACTTTTCTTATCAGTTGCACTTCCTTTTTCTAACAATCCAATGGCAACATTAGCAATTAACTTTTTAAGGTTTTTGTCTTCTGTAGGGTCATCTGATATTCTAACTTTTTGAAGTTTATCAATAGCTCCCTTATAATCAACATCTTCAGTTTTGGATGGCAATTTGTAATGAATAATGTTTAGTTTTACTATTTTCCACTCCTTTAATAATTCTTTAAGCACCCCTACATATATGATGCTGTATTTTTTGTTTAAAAGCAGTTTTGTTCTGTATGGGGTGAGCCCAGTGTCAGGAACTTCTACATAAAGCATTGTCAAATCGGGCATTTGTTGAATATCCATTGTTGTATCATCAAATTTTCTCCAAACATCAAACTGTGTAAAGATAGCAATTTTCATTATTTCAATAAATTTGCTGGTGAATGCCTTTGACAAATCAAGTTCTGCAATGTCCTTAGGAACTTTCTCACCGTCCCAAGTTAAAAGGCCACAGGGGACAACAGTCCTACTTTCATTCAATATTTTTAAATCAATGTCACTATAATAGGATTTATGGCTAGGATTTAAGATAACCTTATTAAGGTGAAAAAAAGCAAACTGCATATTGTTATAAATTTGTTCTGTCCCGACGGTAATACATCCATCACAACTATCAACCAAAAGGTTCTGAGTTTTGATGGTGTATTTGATATTGTTAAATTTCATTTTGATACTGGTAATGCCATTAATTTGGTGTTGAATGTTAGGCTCATAGCCATTTCTGGTTAAGTCGAAAAGTGCCTTGGTTAAATCATTGTCTTTCATAACTAAATAGACTTCTTTTACGTCATCATCTAATTCTAACTTAATGATGTCATTAACATTCTCAATCATTTTATAGTAAGTTGGATTTTCCTTATTGTTTATGTAAAAGTCAGTTGTTGCCTTAACTATTGGTTTATCTAAATTTTGCTTTTGTTGAATGCTTTTAAGGTCGTGGTTCAGTGTGTAGATATGAAAATTTTTAACCATAGCATAAAAAACTTTTTTATGAGGATTTCTTTTAGGTGGGTCATACTTTAAAATCATTTGGTTGAAAAAATTAAAAATCCTTGCTTGAATACCAAACTCTTTAAATACCTTAGCCATTTCATTAATTGATGCTCCTTTTTCTGTAAAATTGTCTCTGCCAATGATTTGACTAATCCTTTCTACAGTTAATCTGTATTCAGGTTTTTTCTTGTCACTCATCAATGTATCACCGTAAAAATCCATAAAGCAATTAACCCAACATTGGTTTTTTATATAGTGGCCTTTATTGATTGCTCTCTTGATGGTGTCAGCGTCTGGGTTTAAAGATGTGTGGATGTATGTGTGGTAAATGCTTACATTCTCATCTGCATTGGTAAGGTTTTCATTCATAATATTGTATTTTTCACCCTTATCATTAACAACTTCAACTGATTTAATTTTTATACATCCAATGCTATCATAATGAACTCTCATCATCTCATATTCATTCTTGAAGTCATCATCATTTTCTAACAACTCAATGGCTTTTAGGTATTCAGGATTTTGTTTTGAACCTCTTCCCATTTCTTCAATGTTTTCCCATCTAAAAATTCTCTTACCAATCATATTCTTAGGGAATTCTTCATTTATGGTAATGGTTGAACTTTCAGGTTGGTTTTCTAACTCTTTGTTGAATACCCTAAGGTAATGGATACCAAAATGAGTAAAAGCCTTTTTTTGTTTAATACCACTCTCTTTCAAATCACCCTTGTAATACCAATAAATCAGGTATTCAACAAAATATGTTCTTTTCTGCTTCCTCTTCTTTGCTTCAGTCAATCTTTTGCTTAATGTCTCTGAACCTTTCCATTTGTCAATGTTGTCCTTAAACTTCTGAAATGCTTTGTCATAAGTTTTTTTGTTGGTGGATAGTAGTCCTTTAATCAGACTTTCAGCAGTGGATACTCTGGCAATTTTTCTATTGGTGTAAAGTTGGATGATTTGGTCTATTCTCTTTTTAGTTGCTTGTGTAGTTTTGTCAGTGACATTGGTTGCTTTTATTTTTTTCAGGTCTCTAATATGTTTTTCAACAAATTTATCCATATAATAATACTATATATTTTATAAAGTTATTTTTTCTTTAACTATAAATTTTACAGGAAAATTCTATAAGGTTAAGAAATTACACCTTTACAATATCACTTCTCATAAGCGGTCTAGGGTAGTCAGTCATCTTGAAGTAGGTCTGGCCTAATTTTTTGCTAATGCTTTCTACTACATATTCACCCTTCAAAAAGTGACTGGTTCGCTCCTTTTCTGTTATTGCTTTCTTTCTAATGATTTTAACTTTATCACCGACATTGACTTGTGGATAGATTTTATCCTTCCTTGCTTTCATTGCTACGCTCACTCTTGCCTTCAGTTCATTTCTGTCCTTTCTTGCTTCATTGGGTGTCATATTTGTTGCACTATGTTTGTCTTTATTGTTGTAGGTAAGCATTATCTCAAATATATAGTCAGTCCATTGAATATTTTCTTTACCTTTCTTTTCATCGTGTTCCACCCTCTTAAACAGCATATCTTTAAATGTCTTTATAAAACGCTCGGCGAAAGCCGGATGACCTCTAGTTCTGTATAGTTCTATTCCCTTATCTTCTATCATTTGCTTGAAGTCTTCACCGGCTATTGCTCTTTCATCATCTGTGTAAATTATCTCCGGTGTCTTACCCATTTTTTGTAGGCATTCCATAGTTCCAGCTATGACATCTGGGGCATCTTTACTCTTAATTGGCACTACTACTGCATACTTACTCAAAACATCAATCATAACCATCCCCGCTCTAAACTTTTGTTTTGTTTCAATGTCATCCTTAGAAATGAAAAATAAATCAACTTGATATGAAAAATTGTTAGCCGGTGCTACAAAGCTATTCATCCCCCTAGGTTTTTTCTTCACCTCAACATTCTTTTTAAAGAAATCATCAACATCTTGCATTGTAATGGTTTTATCCTTCTCTCTTGCATCTTTAAGTGTTTTGGCCTTACTGCTAAAGCCTGACCTATCAAAATAGACTTCATTAATTATTTTTTGCTTATTTTCTGCCATTATTATTATTAAAATAGATTATATAATAAAATTATATTATATCATCTATTTTTCAAGTGTAATAACTTTGAATGTTTCACCTTTGTATTTTCTGGGTTTTGTTGCTCTCACTGTGTCATCTGGTGGTTTTTCTATTTGTTGATGTGTTTCAATATCAATCTCACCGTTTGCTATCATTCTATCTACTCTCTTTCTTTGTTGGTGTCTTAACGCACTAGCTCTCTTTTTTACTCTACTTGCTTTTCTTTCCTTAGGTTCTTTTTCTTCCTTTACATCATTTGCTTCATCATCATCATCATTTTCCTTTTTCTTTTTTTCCTTTTCTATTTTTGCTTCTAGTCTCAATCTTTGTTTTTCTTTGTTCTTGTTTTTGCGTTTTTGTGGTCGTTCTTCTTCTGGTTCATCACCTTCTCTCTTTTCAGCATTTGGTCTTTCAGTTGTATGTTTAAACGCTTTTGGTCTTCCCGCTTTGCCTCTTGGTTCAATTCTTGTTTCTGGTGCGTCTCTCTTTGGCTTGCTAGATGTATCCATTACAACAGGGATTGCTGATTGATTGCTTCAATTCTTGTTTCTGGTGCGTCTCTCTTTGGCTTGCTAGATGTATCCATTACAACAGGGATTGCTGATTGATTGCTTGACTGTGGTATATCTACATATGTCCTAGGTCTAGGTGGTTGTGTTGTATCGCTATCAGTGTCTCCAGAAGGTAATGGAAAATATTGTGGTGCTACTCTTGGTGGTTGAATGTTTGCTAATTGCTCTGCTAGTGTTTGTTGTGTTTGTTTTGCTACTTCTTGTGCGTGGTTTGTTGCAGTTTCTTGTCTTCTTTGTGATATTGTGTTTAATCTTTGTGTTAGTTCAGTGTGTAGTTGTGTTCCCTGTGTCATCCTTGTTTGTGGTGGTGCATTAGATAAAGAAGTTGCAAAACCACTTACCCCTTCGGCATCAACTTGCATAGGGTCTTGTTGTGCTATTGTTGGTGATTGTAAAGGTAATGTTCTAAAGCGTTCAGTGTGAAATGTTCTACCCGCTGTTCTAGCATTTTTTCTTAATAGCATTTCATTCATTTGTCTCAATAACAATCTTTCTTGTTCGTCCTTTAGTTCTTCTAAATAATTAGACCCATCAAAGAAACTACCCTCATTAGAATTACGAAAGAATGTTGCATCTCTATTGGGTAAAGGGGTTCCTAATGTTTTATTTTCATCCAGTAACCCTATAACTTCATCATAGGTAGGACGCCTACGTAATCCTAGATGACTAAATTTATTGATATTTTCTAACTTTGCTGTCATTAATATATAATAATATTTAGATTAAATATTATTATATCCTTACATTCCAAATCTTAATCTTCTAAATTGCTCTTGCTGTCTATGTAATTGTTCTATTGAATTGTGATTGAGATTGTCCCGTTGTATTTCACTACTCATTCTATCAACTTGATTTCTATAATTAACTCTTTCATTTGATAATCTTAAATCATTTTGATAAGTTAATAGTTTTTCTCTAGTTTCATTTCTATCTAGTTGCTCTTTTAGCCAAGCAACATATTTTGTGTCCTGATGTTTAAACATCCCTGTTCCTGTTGCTTTACCTGTCAATTGACCCATCTTTGCTCTCCATTTCATTGGTATTTTCTTCTTCTTTTGTAACATTTGTATATTATTATTTTAGAAAATAATATTTTTACCTAATCGTAAACAGCCTTTGGCTATTTAGGATTAGCTTCGCTAATCGTAAATCAAACTGCCATCGGAGCGAATTTCCAAAATGCTTTCATTAACTAAATGAACGAAGATTTCTTGGATTTCCTCAGCGGGGTCTAATGCTCCTTCAGTTCCTTTTAATTTAAAGGTAATCAATGAGCCCATTTTTGTGTTTTGTCCTGTGAAATTAACGGATTGTATCTTTTCCATTGATACGGCTATTACAAATTTGTTACTTCTATATTGATT
>VSDK01007137.1:129497-148161 GCA_009767595.1 Symbiodinium kawagutii | reverse complement strand
AGGGTGGGGGGACCATACCATAGTGGGGCGGGGGTGGGAACACGGAACACGGTACCAGCACATATATACACACAAACGCACGTGCAAGCAGTATTTGAATAAGTGAAGGGATAGAATGAACACGTCATATGTGAAACAATAAGCGCCGGAAAAATACAGAACCGCAGCCACATACATGTGGATGGATACAGCAAGGTTGATGAAACATCGCCCAATGGTTCGACGGACACGTGATCATCAAACCAACTAGATCTTCTGTAAACAACACTGATAGATCATCAACACATCAAAGCCATTCAACAAAGTGACCAAGCTCATGAAAACATGAACAAATGAAAAGATGAATGATCGAGCGAGTGAATAAACGAGAGGATGAATAATCTTACATAAATGCGTGCAGAGGTGTATGTACTCTAAAATCAATGCCATTATCAATCTATGTTGTGGCAGTAACTGATATTCATCTCGAATGATCTTGAATTGAATGTCACCTAAAAATTGATCGGTTGTACTTTAAGCATATGTGTGTTCTTCATCTTTAACCATATTGTTTTGATGCTCACTGATATTTATCGACCTTCTGAGTGTCTTGATCGTAATTGATCTTTGTCTTTGATAGTTTTTTTGTAATTGATTGAAACTAGAAAACATGAAGAACTAATTGTTGAAGATGATGAACACCCCATTTTTTGGTGTCAATGATTAGGGGGTTCCATGGGGTGTTATTCACCTTCAACCATGGGGTGTTCCATGGGGTGGCTCCATGGGGCGGTTCCACGGGGGGTGCCGCCATCCAAGGCGCTGCAGCAGCCGTTGCTGCGTCGGAGAACAGATGCATCGCCCAAGGCCCCCACAGTCCTGGAGCTGCGGCGAAAATTCATGGGTTGCTTGGCGGATGGCAGATCTTAGCGGCTCTTGGATCATGATCAACCAATCTTAGTTAGATGGAGATATGAAAAGCTGGGGCTTGGCATTGCTTGGATCAACCAATGAACAGCCTGATGATGCGAAGCTGGAGATGATGCCTTTCGAAGTGTTGGTTCAAAATTGATTTGTTTGCTTGGCATTTTGAGGGTGAGCAATCTCTATGGCGATCCTGGTGCTGGGAATGACGTCCATCCCATTGTAAGTGGAGGAACAGAACAGGCTTGATTTTCATGTCTGTTCTGTTTCATACCCAGTTTGTGTCCAAACTCAAGGCATCTGGAATCTTTTCCTTTTTCTGCAGAAAATGCACATAGCTTCCAAATAGATTACTTGAAGATGTCCGCCCATCTTGCAAAATTATGGGTCACGCTCCGCTTTACAAGTGCCAAGTGCAGGCTTGCCGTCCCAAGTGAGCGCACCCTATCATCTATCAAACTTGGCCAGAGCTATTTCGATACACCACTTTTAGATTGAAAACATTGCAGATAATTGCAGCGAACTAACAATGCCTCCCTGATTCCAGCTATAGATAGATTTCAGGCGCACCAATTGAGAATATTCCACAAATGATAATTCTGTCAAACATGAACAGTGTTGTGGTATATGTTTGTGTGCTTGATGCTTGTGCTTATATACACTTGTAGCATATACAATGTGTACATACATCGTCGCCTCCATCTAGATGCGCATCTACATTATATACCTGCATATCTGACAACATTCACATACATTTGCACATACAGAATCCTGGATGTGCATATCTATCTACGCAGTGATCAATCCACGCACATACGCACATACACACAAAATATCTCAGAACACCAAACCATACTGCTTCAAACAGTGCTGCTTCAGCTCAGTGACGGAGCCATCCAGCACTACACAAAACGAGGAAATGCTTACCGAGTTTTCTGCTGACAAATCAAGCTTCAGTACAAAGAATTTTCGAACAGCAAATGTGGTGAAACTCCAAGGTATGAATTTGTAGGGTAGGTGGTAACAAAGCGCAATAAACACAGGTGTGGCCAAAGTAAAAAACATAACAAACCAATATACAAACCAAAGAGAATGGGCCGCGTTACTTCTTTTAGCCAATTAATTCAAGGTGCAAAACAAGCTGGTAGGGCAGCATCATTTCTAGTTTTTTCCAGTTTTTTCTAGCATTTGCTAGCATGTGCTAGTACTTGCTAGCATTTGCTAGCCTTTGCTATATCGCATACTTTGCTAGCGAAAATCAGTGAAAACCGCGCATTTACGCACAAAACACTGTGCAAAATCATGAAACAATGTGGCATCCAATGCCCACATTGCAAGATATACCTCGGTTGTACCCATCCTGATTGGACATGGGATCAATCTATTTCACCACTATGTGCACATGCCCTGCTTTTCCTTCCAATAGTTTCTCTCCACCAATGGGGTTGCAATGCTACACTAATGATGGGATACGTATGGTGGATTTCCGGCAGCGTTTGTCAGTTTTTAGCAGTTTAAAGTAGGTTTTGTAACGTATTACCTAGTATACCACAGCTTCCACTAGGCCCACACCATTCCTCCATAGGTTGAAGCAACCCACTTCAAAGCAGTATATGATGTGCTCCAATGAAAATATATCTTTCTCCCTTGCTCCCCCTCTCTTCCTTTCTTTCCTTATCTCCTTCCCATGTCCCTGTCCATGTATAGAAACATTTATTCAACAAATGCATCTTCAAAAACTCGCAATTTCGGTTCCAAATGAAAGAAGGGTCAGAAAATACCGGCGTGCAAAGGTGCCCAATTGGATGATATCAGCTATGTCCCATCTCCATATGACGCATCAAAGGACCTCCACTCTTCAACACCAGCACTTTTTCAAGGCTAAGTTGCTAAGGCCTACTGAACGAGTCCGTTGGCTACGCGCAGCAGCACCCAAATCAAGAAGGTGCCTCAGCGATTCGAGTTTTGGGCCTTCCATAATCCCAGACGACTCAGCGGGCCGTCAACCCCCCGCTAATCCTCAAGTTCGTCCAAAGGAATCATCCCGATGGTCAGTCAGTACTTAATCCCAACTAGTTAATCCTAATCATTTTGCAGATCACTAGGAACATCTAGGAACCATTTGGTCAAAATCTATGAATGGTTGCTTACTTTGCCCGGCATTTCTTGTTCCTTCTTCTGCTTGCTGCTAGATACAGATTGTCCAAGGCCGGGTCAGAAAAGCAGCGTGGCTGCCACCACATGAGCTGCAAAGCATTGGCTGTTGGTAGCAGCAGCTTTCGGTCATTTTTATGCTTCATGTACAGATTTTACCATCGGTTAACCAGCTACCAGGGTTCATGGTGGTTTATAAAGCATGGGTAATCATCAACTGAATCATTATCCATCATTCATGGTGATTGGATTGCTCCAAGTGGCCAAAAATGGGGATGTTCATTGGGGGGGTGTCGAGATTCCGAGACCTGGGGTCACTTTCAAGTGTTTTTTGCTGGCCCCATGAACTACCATCCCCACAAATGGTGGCTGTTGAATATTGGGACCCCAAGAATGGTAGGTTTCTTACTATAGATGGTTCACAAAGTCGATGATTTGGGGGTATTCCTATTGTGAGAAACCGCCAAATCACACCTATTTAGCTGGATTCATCAGCTATCATGATCATTCAGCTGGCTTTGCTATCCGATCCAAGCCACTACAGCTATCGACTGAGGCGTGGCATTGTTTCACCAGCGCATCACCATGGCCTTGACGATCATGTCAGATGCCGAAGAGGTTAACCAGGTGATTGCTGCTGTCAAGGACCACGGCACCAAGTTGTCGCCATGATGGATGGCAGCTTGCCCAAGTAATGAGTCGGTATACCAGTCCATGACACGTCCATGAAATGGATGAACCCATTGTACCAGTACCTCAACTCATCATATCATGTGCCATATCACATCCCTGCTGCAGATAGGTAGATAGACAGACAGATTCAGAGGTTTGGGACACATTTAGCTGCGACCTTTTCCCGTTGGTAGACGTTGGTTCTCCGTGGGATTCATTTTGTAAACTGCACTGCTTCAGAGATCAAAAGCGCAGTAGAGGCGTAGAGGCATACACTTCACAGTGGCTGATAGTCAGCCCTCCATTCATTGGATCCAGCCAGTGACAATAAAACCACTTAAAGAACCAATATGAATATATATATATATATAAACCTGTAAATATATATATATATATATATACCTGTAACTATATATATACATATATATATATATGGAATGGGGCGGATCGAATAGGGTTTCATATGATTTTCACAGCCGATCAATTCCAAAAGTAGCTTTGATAAACGCGCATCAGTTGAATTTTCCCTAAAACCAATACTTTGACATGGTGGTTTCCAAGCAGGGGTACCCCCAAATCATGCAATACTCATCATTATGGGGTGGTTTCCCTATGAATCATGATTATGGGTTTCCATATTAATCATGGCTATGAACTTGGATGGTGATTGTAGGTCATGGCGAACTGAACAAACCCAACTGATTCTGGACGGGATCGATCTTGTAGTCTGGGAGTCTAGCAGATGTCACAAGCTTTGTTGGTCGTTCCATACAAGTGTTTTCAAAATAGGGGACCCCCTAAGTCATCCAGTCTACAGACCATTTGGGTGTTTCTCAAAATAGGGGTACCCCAAAAATGGGTGATTTATTGCTATAAATGACTACTAATGGATGATTTAGGGGTACCCCTATTTTGAGAAACCACCATTTATGGTCATAAACCATCCATAACTTTGGAGTCCCCAAGTCCTGGCTAGGTCGAAACCACAGAGAAACAGTCACCCGCAAGGGACCGGGCACCCCAAACGTTCTAAGTTGATTAAGATTCGCCATTTAACAAGCTAGTTATATCTACCATTTGCCTGGTAGTTACCCTAGTTATAAGCCAACTTATTCACCATTCCTAGTTAGTAAAAACCATGATCAGCCAACCATATCTATCATTAGCCTGGTAGCTACCCTAGTTCCAACCCAAGTTAACGTTTCGTGGGCCCGGTCCCTTCCAGCCATGACTTGTCACTAGGAGATCCGACGGCTCTTCCCCTTTGAAGTGGATCCCTTGGAAGATATGCCCTTCCTGGCGGTGCCTGGGACGCGGGGGCGAAGCCATGGGCTGAACGTCGTTAAGTGTCTCGATGTGCTTCCAGGGGGGCACAGCATCAGACTTAGCAACCCTGGGAAGCCAAGACACAGAGAGATGGCCATGGGTCAAGCAGTTAACCAGCAACAATGGGGGATAATAGCCATTAATAATAGGGAAAACAATGGCTAATGATACCAGGGGTACATGGTTTTGACCCACTGCCAGATGACAAATAGATACGTGACACTTCAGTGACTATTCTTAAGGATCTTTGACCCTTTGTAGCACTTGAGTGGATTCACTTCCGGGCAGAGTTTGTGCTTTTCAGGAATTGGGAAACCACACCATGTCCAGTGGGCTGGTCGGACGGGTGAAGCTGAGGTGTACATGTGCTCCTTGCGAATACGCTGGTCCTATTTCTTCTTGCGCCTTGAAGCATTCGAGGAGTAAAATGCTATGGTCATAAATCAGTCTATGTTCGAGGAGTCCACAATTTTGAGATCTCACATTGATTTCTCTCGACAGAGTGCTGGCTTTAGATAGATGTTTTTTAAGAATCAGTCTATACCTCCGAAAGTCGCCTGTTTAGGTTGCACTTGAGGCTTTTACGGGAGTGCTACCTTTTTCTCTAGATTCCTTCCCATAATGGGGGCTGTCAGTTGTTGGTTGTTGTTACTGCTGCCGGCCTCTACTTATGGATTGAAACATCTCATATGATCATACCAACCTAGGTCGATCTTCATTCGAGTGCAGAATGCGTCAATTCCATTGGGTTCACCAAAAGAGGGATTGATACCTCACCTTTATGAGTGGAAGCCGCTGAAAACTGGAAGCTGACACAGCCTGACCTGACCCGTCCAAAGTTGGGAAAGCACAGCTTGGACCAATCTTTGCAGAGCTTGGTTTTTTCACATTTTTTTCCGCAGGGTTTTTTCACATGTTAAGCTTGGTTGGTGGACCAGTCTTGATGATAACAGCTTGATGATAACCAATCTTCACTGGTTGGTTGGTCCACCTTGGTTATCTTGATGATAACAGCTTGGTCAGCCAATCTTGATGATCATCTTGATGAAGCTTTGGTTGGTGACAGGTCTTCGCTTTGCGGTTCAGGTGTGCCCTCTTCACTGCTCTGGCACTCTTTGCTGGGACCATCACGGAGCTGTTCTTTGCTGTGCGACTTGGAGAGACAGAAGTGGGGCTGGCAGATGTCGTGCTGGGTGAGACTGACCATTAGCTAATGGTTAATAACTATTAGCAAGCATTAGTAATGGTTAATCTGGTTAGTAATAGTTGATCATTAGCTAATGGTTAACTGTTGAAGCTAATGGTTAATAATGGTTAGTTAACATCATTAGCAAGCACAATAGTTATTAATATTGGTTGCTAATAATATTAACTGACCATTATTAAGTGTTGTTAGTGATGAGAATAAAGGTCGATGTTGCGTAAGCCATGATACACATGTGGTGTTCATATCTTGTGGATATGAGTGAATTGCAAAATGTCATTGTCAAAAGAATCCAGGATATCCGCACTTTGGATCTGTTTGCCTCGGGGGTGCTGATTCACCACTTGGACGCAAGTCTTGTCGGTGGCAAAGGATACTGTCCAGACTTGGTGACACTAGTGGAGGGACCCGTGCCAAAATGGGCTGGAATGATATATCCTAAATTTCCAGCCGTTGTCCAAACTTGATGCCTCCTCACAGCTTTCCACATGTATACATGCCTGCAGGTAAGGAAGCAGACATACCATATAGCTACACAGCATTCATTCGCACAGAACCGCGTGTGTGAAATTTTATTTTTACATTCGGACATTGCATAAACATATATCTTGCCGATACATGGCTAGTAGAAAGTCTGGAAGGTTGGCAAAATCCCCCCAGGGACTTTGATACACGGAGCTGTGACAAAAAAGGACATGACGAGGTTACAGGAATGAACATCGGATCATCGGTGCTTGGATCACAGAAGTAAACGAGTGAAAAGGTCGGGACAGACAGAAGGAAAATGAGCTACTTGTTGAAGCACCATTGCCTAATGTGAGCCATCATCAAGCATTCTTACTAAGCAGTAACAGTCACATACAACCTAACCTTATAGTGAAAGCTAATATCATGTCGTTTTAGAAACTGCATAGTGCCACAAAAGGCGCAGAACCGAACGTTCCAATCCAGGAGGCCGATGTTGGTTTCATTTCTGCGCATTGGATGATACTTGAAGGGCAGAAACTAATAGAGTTTGCTGTGTACATGGGCATGCAATTGTATACACATCAAAGTACAAATCTAACTTTACATAAATAGATAAATCGATAGATCAGCGAATGAACGCATGAATGAACAAATGCATAATGCATGAACAAGTGAATATGTACATTAACGAATCAATGAATAAATATATTGATGACAAAATGCACACATGAATACATATACACACATACATAGATGTGTATACTGTCTATGTATACTGTACACTGTAAATATATGCAGTATATACATGTATTTTCATATATATATATATATACACAAATCTCTACATATAAGTATTAATTAATATATATATATATATATATACATGTATATATAAATATATATAAAGAGATATATATATATATATGTATATTGATTAATATTTATATACACATGATACATTTACATTTTACATCAATGCAGAGCCCGGCACGTGGTACACGCCCAGCCCGCACAGGTTTGCCGGGGGCGGACGCCTGGCTTTCCAGGCGCGGCAACCCCTTCATGGGTACGCGGATTCGTGTTCTCCTTGATGGTTTTGATGCTATTTATTTAGTACTTTAGAACAGTTGAAAATAGTTAGTAATGTTTGATAGTAAATGATACTTAATGATACTTATGAGGTAATTTTGGAATATGGGGTTTTCTCAAAATGGTCGATTTTTTGCTATACATGATTCATAGTGGATGATGGGTCGCGTATTTTGAGAACCCACCATATGCTTTGTGTATATATATATATATATATGAACTGACCGCCTCTGTATCTTGTTTGGGGTATGGTATGCACCTGTCTGAACCTTGCCTACTAAATCATTGAGACGATAACAACATTCTGCTCATGCAGACTGATGCAAATGCACGATCTGAGGATCACCAACCCATGGAGACATGGTGTCAGTTGCAGTATCATTGACAGGCGAACCCCGTTCAGTTCGTATCGGGTAGCGCCTCCGCAAGTTCGCCACAACACACACTTGAAACACTCTCGAACTTGGAGACGTTTCACCATCAAGGACGCGAAAAGGAAGATGTCTCACAAAAACTCTTCAATTCCTATACGTACAATTCCTTTTGGGAAACCTTTGGTCACTAGGTAGGTTAGCGACCTAATGGGCGCATGTAATGAATATGGAGGGCAAACGATCAGATTGTGGGTATTGGTCAAGAGAGCACTAGGGTTTTCTGTCCCATCCGCGTTGTGATCTGTGTCTAGTTTTAGCGTGTTCATGGCCACGCTGTCCATTTTGAGCAGCTTCACATAGGTTTTGTCATCACCAAATAGCCACGCAGATTTGTAATTGGCATTGCAGATATTTGCTGATCAAAAAATCCGGCGCAATAAAAGTTGATAGCCGCAGCGCAGATGAAAATTTCTGCCGCGCACGCCGCAGGTTTGGTAACCATTAATCAGCCCTCAAACCATCAATTGATGATCAGAAGCTGGTCATCCAACTTCTGCCATGCCGCAGGTTTGGTTGTTTATGGTTTAGTTTATGACCATTGTTAAGATTTCCTCACTACAATAATTGTTAATCTTTTCTTCACTACAATAATCTTCACAACGCCGCAGGTCTGGTTGAGTTTCTGGCTCTTGCCGTTTGGTGCCATGTTTCTGGCCCTGGTGGGAGATGAGATGAGCGATCTCGTCGCTGGGCTGCGGGCCGGGGACGGCATGGATGGCCCGGTGAGTGCGCGATGGGTCGACCACGTGGGGAGGTATGGAAGCTCTAGAGATAGCTCTATGGGAGGTCTAAGCTCTACAGTATCTGTAGTTTCTGTGGATGAACTTCTGAGAGTGGGGAGATAGCTGAAATCGCCACGAAGTTCTGTGATTCGAACATGCAAAACGTTTCTTGACGTCGATGTGGGTCGAAGCGAGCACCTGAGAAATAGATCCGATTCACAGCCCGGACTAGGGACGTGGTTCGCTCACCACAATTGCTTTTGTTCCTGTTTGTAAGGGCAAGTTCTATCCAGTATTTGTCTGGTTCGTGGTTTCAAACATTTTTTGTTTTCCCTAGGATTTATGAACAAATGGTTGAAACCAACCGACAAATGGTTTCCCTATTATTTATTTATTCAACCCCTCTATTTATTAACAAATGGTTGGTTGACAAGCATATTTTTCAAAGGGATGGTTCAACCACCAACCAGTTGTGACCTTGAATCAGTGCTGCTTGGAGCTCCCTGAATGCCTCATGTTCTCGTTTCTGATTCTGCTTGTACCTACTCTTGAGTACTCAAATGGAGGTTCTCAAAATATGGGGCACCCCCAAATCATCCAGTTTGTTGACCGTTGAAACCAATCTAAACCAATCATTTTGGGGGTTTCCCAATATTAAGAAACCACCAAATGACAGTTCTTGTTGCTTGAGAGATCACACACCTGTTTATTACCTGCCGATGTTGCTGAAGTCATTGTCCTTGTATTGTTACCCATTCAGTAATCATCCACTAATTATCCAGTAATTATCCATTTATCATCCATTCATCAACCATTAAATATCTACTATTTAACCATTCTTAACTGTTCCACTGGTCCAGAGAGCAGCTTTTTCCAGGTCATTGATGCCATCGACAGGCCACCCTTGTTGTGGCAGCTTGGCAACTGGCAACGGTGTGTGGATGCCAACCCTGCGGCCACCCCAAGCCAGCTAACAGTCAGGGCACTCTTTTGTGGAAAATGTGTAGCTTGGTGAATGATTAGGTGGATCTCATCAACCTAATTATGAATGGTTAATAATTAGGTGTATCACTGTGAAAGAGCTAGTTGGATGTGGAACCTTCTCCGTTTTCCACAATATTTGGGATGTGTTGATGAGACCTGCGTGTACTCGCAGCCCAATATTTGGGATGGTTGGTTGATTAACGAGCCGATTTTTGGGATGGGGCAACTAACCAACCGGTTAGGTGAATCATGACTATGCAAGTAGCCAGCAATTAAGCATAAGTAAGTGGCTACTACAATGGTTGCCAACCATGGTTATACTCATTGTTACTTTGAACACTTACTAGCTGGGATGATCATCCAAGTAGCCGTTCAACCAATTAATCATAACGGCACATAATCACAACCATCATCATGGAAAACCACAATGGATCGACCTTAATTGGTTCAGAATTAAGCAAAATATTCATTGCCAACCGATTATTCTGATAATGATGCAGCTCATGATTCCATAGTTACCACAATCATTTTGCAGTTGACATTATTAGTAACTATGAATAACATACTATAGTATACCATAGTATGAACCATCATACTACAGTATTTACTATGAACCGTTCTTGACTACTGTATAGTATAGCCAATAATCAACCACAGCCATCCATAGTTATTATCATGAACCGTTGATTTTCCATGTTATTAACCAGTATTAAGCACTATTAAGCACTATTAATCATAATTATTCATTATACTATTTGTTCTCAATCAATAATGCATTATGGTATACCATAGTATTAGCCATTACTACCATTCATGATGTTATTCATTCTTAACCAGTATAGCCATTTGTTTATTGCCACCAACCTTCTGAACTATAGTCTACAGCCAATTATCAACCATAATCATGAACAGTTCTTGTTCATAGCCAGTATTGACCATTATTAGTCATCATAATTGACCATTATTGGTCATTATTGACCATTGTGAGCCACTATTAACAATTTAAAGCAGTATTAGCACATGTAACCATTATTGACCATTATTGACAGCTGCAAACCATTATAGACTATGATTCCAACTATTATTAACTATGATTTAAACTATTATTAACTATAGTTATTAACTATATTGTAACTATTAGTTGAACCACTATTAATCATTCTTGCCACTGTTGCACTATAGTCTGTAGCCATTCCACCAGTGCATCGAAGCTCGCACTGAGGTGCTTGGCCCTGCTCTTGGCCGCGCTACAACGCGACCGGCGCATGGCGCCCGCACGCAGCAGTTGCGAGATGGCGGGGCGACATGGTTGGTGGGTAAGGGGTAGTGAATGGTCCACAGTGGTTGATGGTGGGCTATAATGGTTGGTATATGGTGGTTCATGGTTGGTATATGGTTGGTTAACTGTATGTATATAATGTTTGGTTGGTCGTTAATAATGTGGTTCATGGATAGTGGACAGAATGGTGGTTTTATTCAACCACACTAGCCTCATGAACATTCCCTCATCTTTGGCTCGAATCCCTCATTCTTTTGGAGGGTTCCCCGTTGGAAACTTGGCTGCCCTCATGTTGATGCCAACATTGGACAGTTGTTGTCCTTGTTGTCCCTGTTGTCCCTGTTGTTGTTGTTGTTGTTGTTGTTGTTGGCACTACTGATCAACAAATAATGGTCCACAACATTACCTGACCTATGATTTTGAGCAATCAGCAAATTATTCTTCAAGCATACCTATGATTGCCCCTAGTCAACAAATTTTACCTATACAAACCTGACAAATCATGGTCTAAAATGGGCAATGATGGCGAACAGTTCCAAAACAAACAGCAAAAATAATGGCAATCATCAACACCAACCGCCAGCTATAGCCAATGATAGCAGCAACAATTGCGACGACAGGTGGACGTGATGTTGGTGGTGCTGTCTGAGCTGGTGCCTTTGACCTTTGCCCTGCGCGGATTCTTCCTGCGGAGAGGTTTTTGGCATGGCTACATGCAAGGTGCCCTCCTCAGCTGGGTGAGGAACTCTTGGGACTGCCGATCGTATGCTGGATCTTGGTCATGGCTGGTTCCTAATAACGGGTTCCTTAGGCCGCCCCGGCTGGCCGACAGGTGGCCCGCGGATCACTGATGTGAAGTCAACATCCAATGCACAGCACAGAAAAGAACCGAACATAGTCCAACAGTCTGAGGTTCGCAAGCACATCTACAATCACATCCCATGTAGTAGATGTCGATAGAGGTTTTCGTCAATCACATCATCTGAATCTACAGGCTTTTGGTGTACAAGAGTCTTGAATGTATCAACACACCTCTACAATCACACCTCATTTGCTACTTCATTTGGTACTTGGATGACCGAAACGTCGAAAACTCACAGGTCACAGCAGGTCACAGCAGGTCACAGCAGGTCACCGTCACAGCCAGCGCGGCCCGGAGGTGGTTTGGTGGCTGCGTTTCTGCTGACCCTGGCCGTGCTGTTGGCCGATCTGGCCATCGCGGTGCATGGGGTGAAGGCGCAGCAAGCCCTGAGATGCTCGGCGCCCCACGAGGCTTTGATCAGTTTGAGTAACCAGCTTAGTAACCATTAGCAACCAGCAGCTGGGGTTATAACCATGCTTAATTATAAGCCCTATAAGGTAGCTTATAACCCTAGAAACCATGGTTAGTGACCACTTACTAAGGTGGGCCCCCTGGTTATAAGTTGAGCAAAATAAGCCATATAACTGTAGTTATATCTACCATTTGCCTGGTAGTTACCCTAGTGAACTAACCCAAGTTAGCTAACGTTTTGGGGGCCCACCTTGTAACCAGCATCTCAGGGAGATATTTGGATCACTTGTAGTTTGAGTAACCAGATTAACCATCTGGGGCTTACTCAAAACAGAGGTACCGTAGTACCCCAAATTTTGGTTGATTTCTTACTCTAAACTAATAAAAAGGATGATTTGGGGGTACTCCAACTTTTTGAGAAACCACCATCTAAAGCTGATTCTCCACAAGGAATGGAAGTTTCTATTTTGACCACAAGTACCCACATAGTTATGCGATATTAGTTGCACCTATGCAGGTACACAGACATGCATGCCGGTGACAACATAATGGATTAATGATGCGTAAAGGATTATCAACGTGCTTAAACTGATGGCTTGTTAGGAAGTAAAGTGCGTCTATTTCCTTGTTCGGGTTATTCTTTGATTCAGTTAAATTCTTGGATTAACATTGGGTTTATGCCATTGGACATGACAATTGCAAGTGGAACAGACATTTGAAACCCATACAGCGAAAGAATACAGGTACATGTATGTGTAGCCATGCATCCACGCGTAAAAATGCAATGATGTGATCAAAATGCGTTAGAATGTACATGGTAGAGGACATATTTGCATGTGTGTACGTGTGTGTATGTATATATATATATACATATATGTCTACACATATGTGCGTATATATAAATAAATAAATATATATATATATATATATGCATGTATATACGTATATATGAAAAAACATCTATATGTATACACAGATATTTATTCACGCAAGCATTGTAAAACTTGTCGAAAACAAACGAGAGCATTGAGGTCATGTTGGGAGGCCTCAACACTGGAATTCATTGGGAGTCATGGACCCATCGTGGAAGTGATTCCGTATGGGAAATGATGGACGACGACCGTGGGGGATGCTGGAATATCACCGAAAAGATAGGATCAGAGGGACCTATAGGGACCTTTCACAAAGTGACACTCTGATAACAATGCCAATATTGACACCGGAAGGTGCGCAAAGAGGTTTCATGGTCGTACAATTTGATCATTGTCGCAGCCACAGGACGGTATAATCCTCCTGAGCCACCGAATTGTTGCCGCCTTGGTCAGTGGTCAGGACATGTCTACCACGTGTTGGACAAGCACAAGATCTTTCCCGGCATCCTATCCCTTCGCTACGACCCTCAGCTGTTGAGTTGGGGTGCCCGCAAAGGTTGATCTACACGTAATGCAAGGTTGCAGAAGTGTATGATCAATTAATGGTCGCTGATTCTTTGTTACTGGTTAGTGATGATTAAATGGAACACTCGCGAGAAAGCAGAACAATATCAAGAACACAACAATAACGACAACAGCAATGACAAAATCATCAAGAACAATAGCAGCACCCCGACACTCCTATCAATGACACATCAAAATCAACACCACTGACAACAAAACAAGATGGCAAAAAGAACGAAGGAAAAAAAAACTAGAATTAGAAGAACACGAGAAGAACCAAGAAGCATGAGCGACAAGAACAGCACTTTCAGCTGAGGCAGCAGCCACAAGATAGCAATGGTAGCATGTCTTCTTGACTTTCTGCACTTAGGGCAGAACTCTGTTTGTTGAACCTCTGAACCATCGTTGAAGTGTTGAGGTCACACGGAGTGAGACTATCCAACTGCAAGCTCGGAAATTATCACAATGGTGATCTTGACCTGTGGGACAAGAAGGGGAGAAGCTACTGAAATTGTGGTAAAACCAGTCGTCTTCTAATGTGGTCTAGTACTATGGGTCATGCCACATCATGTCCAATCACCAATCAGAACATGTCCTGCCACCTGATGGTTGCATGAATCATGACGCTATGGTATCCATCATCAACAGCTATCGTAAGCATGACTATCCATCAGAAACCATCAACTTATCCAGCAGAAACCATCACTGACCATCAGAAACCATCACTGTCCATCAGAAACCATCAACTTATCCAGCAGAAACCATCACTGACCATCAGAAACCATCATTGTCCATCAGAAACCATCAACTTATCCAGCACAAACCATCACTGACCATCAGAAACCATCATTGTCCATCAGAAACCATCAACTTATCCAGCAGAAACCATCACTGACCTTCATCAACTCCACAGCTAACCATCACCAGCCATCATCAGCCAGCCAGTGACACCACTGCTTCATGTGCTACCGACAACCATGGCACCCGCCGCCACGCAAGGAGACCTTGCGCAACCACTTCCAGACGGTGCCCAATGCGGAAGACTCGCAGATGCGTTGCAACCGTGCCGCGGTGGAAGTCTCCATACCTCTGCGGTGGGTGTTCGTCACGGGGTGGGTGGGAAAAGCTACAAGAAAAGAGGCTGACGATGCAGGGGCACTTGGATCTTTCCGGGATGGAACCGTGGTAAGCCCCATGGTAAGCCCACAAGAATGGGACCCCGGTGACCATGGTGAATGTGACCAGTTCCCAGCCGCAGCGATGCACATCCAGTTCGGAAGACGAATGAGGATAGGTTCAATGGCTCACCAGGATGCACCAGGATCAACGAAATACCATTTTTCTTGGTTGGATTCCGAATTCGAAGTTTGCAGTTGATGACTGAGCCGATGCTTAAAAAAGGGATTATGTGAGGGTAGCTTGATGTTAGGATGACCAGCACCAATAAAGTGGGAATAGAACTGTGAACCCAGCAGTAGAGGATGGCCCCAGGGGTTTTCAGCCAAACTGTGGGGGCTTGGTAGGATTTGTCTTGTTGGGATAGAGCTTTTTGGGACAGTGACACCCGGGATGGTGGGTGAGAGGATCGGCTTCTCTAACTGCGTCCATCTTCAGAGATTTACATTCACACCTGGCATGGAACGAGCCGACACATGATCTCGCAACAGGGAATCTGCATGACTGTTCCAACCCTCCATGTCGGAGCGTCCATGTTCGCTTCACAGGGACCCCCGGTTTTCTTTGAGGATGCCATCATGGGCAGTTACCTCCCGAGTTGTTTGGAGATAATCGAAAGTAAGACTATCAACTTCAACAGTTCAAAATAGAAAGTAAACTATCAACTTCAACAGTTCCATACCATCACCGAAGTTTGCCAAATTCAAAATACCTCTGCTGTCAACGCTACCACTCAAGAAACACAGCATGTGGTAGCCATAGGCAACAAACTCGACCATCCAGACAGAAGGGAAACCAAACAGAATCCCGCTTCGCCAATCTCTTGCACGAAAATCCAAACTCAAACATTTTTGCTTCCACATCCGTGAAAATTAATCTGTCTTGGAAATGGTTTATCGGAAATCCACAGGAAGGCCTTGCGATTGTTGGTAAAGTTTCCAGGGTTCCTGGAGATTCTTCCCGAACCACCTAGTGCATCCACTCACCTTGGAACCGGCGGCCTCGTTAGGCACGACTCATTATACTGGTCTATCGTCGTTGGCAATCTACTTGGGCCGCATTCCAAGGCTGCCAAACATCCAATTGTCAACCCCCCAGCTGTTGTCATGCGCTTGCTTTCTTTCGCATGTGCAGAAGTTGACACTGCGCCACTCCTTGTTAGAGTTAGGGCAAGCCGGATAGCCTCCAATCTTTGGCGTATTGGCCATGACTAGGGATCTGCAAACAGAACTTGGTCCAGATATCCAACTCAGAAGGGCAAACCCAAGATCACTGGCTGGTTAATGGCTGTTCCAGTTAGTTTGGCTATGCGTAAACAATGCTTAAGCTTACAGTAGCTGTCTGACCATCACCAACAAGAACGTTGAACAATGCTTACAAGCTGGTTATAACTACATGATTGACAAATACTGTTTCCTGGTTCGTGGTTACCGCAAGCATTCGTACTACTTGCTCAGTTTAATCACATGTTACCAGCTAGTATTTGTTAACAGACTCGCTGGCACCATTAAACATTAGCTGGTCAAAACCAACAGAATGGCGGTCGCATGTTCTTGTCTTACACTAGCCAGTATTTGGGTGTTTCTCAGATTAGGGGTACCCCCAAATCATCCATTCATAGTCATTTATAGTGATAAACCCACCTATTTTGGAGGCTTCCCGATTTTTCAGAAACCATAAATCATCCAATATCAATAACTTTTGGCAATAAACCAACCATTTTGGGAGTACCCCCATTCTAAGAAACCACCATTGGTTGCACCATAACCCAGACACCACCACGACTACCCAGCCATAGCCAGCAGCCAAAGCCGAGGCCTGGCACGGCTGCTGTACGGCTCCGGCCAGGGCATCGCCGACTTCGTGTCGCCTGAACGCGTGGAACGCGCAGGGGTTCGTGTTGTCAGACCACACCAGCAGCATGGTACCAGCTTTTGGAATGGTTAGTAGGGAAAATTCATGGTTGGGTAGTAGTGATGGTTGATGATGGTTGACGATGGTTTGGTAATGGTTTGATAATGGTTCTCAGTTTGGTCGATGGATCTGAGTGCTCGGTAGTGATTAAGGATGTGGTGAGTCACTGGTTAGCAAGGGGAGAATCATATTGATGAGCCATCCTCACAGTTTGGGGGCTTTGGTTCGAGAGTGACTTTAGCCTTTTGGTGGCTTTCGTCACATTGGGGGTCACCTGTTGTTGGTGTCCAGGATGCAAGAAGGGCAATGTGGCTGTCAAGTGTAGTCCTTCCCTCGAATGATGTTGGAACCCATTTTCGTCACAAACAGACTATTTAGGCGTTTCTTTTTTTGGCGTGTGCATATATGTGATATACATTATACATATATATATATATATAAATATACATACATATGTATGTAAATCATGTTTATTTACTGCAATTACATATACTTATACATATACATATACATCTACATATGCATAGTGATCCTGGAGTAGATATCATATTAACTTTGACCGTCCCAATAGTAGAATTGTTTTGATTTTGATTGAATATGAGGGATATTCTATCTACTACAGGATGGTCATGTATACAATAGTATAGAGGTGCAATCATTTAATGGACGTCCATCGTAGGATGAGTGGCCAGATCTAGCATAAAGTGAAGATTTGCCATAGTGCCTGTTTTTGGGTCACAACCATCTCCTCTTTTGTTCGTGGTTTCAAGGCCAATCAACGATCTCAGCAGTCGGTGATGTCAATGCATACACTGATGAAGTATGTTACATACAATTCTTACCAGCCATTACTAACCGCTATTGATTGATCAACCCCGAATTCTTAACCACTATTGATTAGGTGTATACATTATTTATGTATATATATATAGCTGTGGGTCAAAATTCCGTACCCCTGGTTCCCTCATCATTAGCCGTTGTTTTCCCTATTATTGGTTGGTTAGAAGCCCTTATCATTGGTTGCTCAATGTTGACCCATAGACATGTATAGCTGGGGTCGAAGTCGTATTTCGCAACTGCCTTGGATTTGGAAACTAATATTGCGCAACTATTTGGTCGGATTTGGAAACTATTTGGTCGGATTTCGCAACTAGTCTTGCGCAACTATTCTTGCGCAACTCCCCGGATTTTGCAACTAGTATTGCGAAACTGGCCGGATTTTGCAACTAGTATTGCGCAACTGCCGTCTAGGATTGCGAAACTGTCGCGTCGGATTGCGCAACTATTGTTGCGCAACTATTCTTGCGCAACTATCTGGATTTCGAAACTAGTATTGCGCAACTATTGCGCCGGATTTGGAAACTACGTGGTCGTATTTCGCAACTAGTCTGGCGCAACTTTTATTCCATTTTCCTTCGACTGGGCATCCCAAATGGTTGTGCAATGACAGGACGGGGTGTCGGGGTTGTGGAGTGGGATGAAGGGGGTCGGGGTTGGGGTGGAGGCATGTTAACGTTCGCCTGACTAGGCGTCTTACATGATGGTTGCTACAATGACAGGGCAAAGGGTCGGGGTTGGGGTGGGGGGTGGGGCATGTTAACTTTCGGTTCACTAGGCGCCCCAAACGGTT
>VSDK01007137.1:78356-103331 GCA_009767595.1 Symbiodinium kawagutii | reverse complement strand
TGATGGCCCAACGTTGTGTCTACCAGCACCCCCCGACGCTCGCCAGGTGACCGCCTCCAAGAGTTGCCTGCATGGCGCGGGACTGACCGAGCCAGCGATGTGCAGGGTGACCACGGGGACCGTTGTGGAACCGCTGTATCAACCCATGGGTTTCTGGGAAAAATGCCAGGAAACCACCGGAAATGATGGAAACCACCGGAAATGATGGTAAATAAACCAAAAAAACATCAGGAAACCACCGTAAATGATGGTAGATGAACCACTTTTACGGGAAAAATACCAGGTATGACCACTTTTTACCAGCTGACTGGGAGGAAAAACATCAGGAAACCAGTGTAAATGATGGTAGATAGATCACTTTTATAGGACAACACCAGGTATAACCACTAAAATGAGCTACAAGCATTGGTCCCAACCGTACACAGCACTGCCACAAGCGTGGCACCTGCAGTGTAGACACCGTTTTGGTTCCCTATTCGACATAGCAGGCTGCAAAGCTTCAAGCTTTGTAAATTCGACGTGCCTGACCATGTGGAGTAGCTGCTTCTTGTTCTTGTTCTTGTTCTTTTTTTGGTTGTTGCTGCTGTTGCTGTGCTTGCTGCTGCTGCTGCTGCTGCTGCTGCTGCTGGTGTTGTTGTTGTTGTTGTTGTTGTTGTTGTGCCATTTGATGTGAATCTTCCAATCCACGAAAACTCTCGGAAGTGTACGATGACGTGGTGGTGATGGTGGCGTTGTTGTGATTACAATTGCTGATTGTGGCCGCCTCTCCACATGTTTCCGTGGGCACTGCACATGGCTGTTTTACGTCATAACTGATATATATAAGTATTTGTTAATATGTGTCATCACTAGCAATACCATCACAGTTGGCGTTTCGTGTTGGTTGTTGTAGTGCATCGCTGGTCAACAGCACAGCAGAAAACCAGTTCCCAATACATACAGACACGCACACACACACATGTATATATATATATATGTATAAATCTAAAATGTACATATTTAGATTTAGACATATTGTTTTTTCGTTTCCGCGTTTCTATTTTTCTTTGATTGCTTGTTAATTTACCCATGTCATTCTGTCAGGAGTAATCACTGATTAAGCTGATTAATGGCCGGGTATTCGTTTTGATGCAGGAAATCCCGCGGGCACTGTGTGGTAAACAGGTGGCTGTTACGGGATATTACTTGTGCTGATCAAGTGACTGCTTGATATTCCGCTTGCCTCTAGTGATTACTGTTGTGAGACGGCTGATGATCACTAGCTTAATGTTATCGCTTTTGCTACTGGCCCGCAGAAGGTTAATGGTAGTAATTACTCGTGCTGGTCATCATCTTACTGGTTGTCACATTTCTTGTGCATGATGTCGATACTGTGATACGAATTGCTCGTTTCTGCGGTTTTCATTTTGAAATGGTTGCGAATCATGACATCATGATAAACCATTATACGCCATCATCATTGCATCATTGATTCATTGATCATTATTAGTCATTGATCATCATAAGCCATCATCGCTATACCTTTATGGCCATGGGTCAATATTAACCAACTAATGCGGGGTTTAAACCAACAATAATAGGGAAAACAGTGGTTAATGATGAGGGAACCAGGGGGACTAGCCGGGTGAACTGACCCACTGCCTTATCGTAATATCGCTCCATTGTGTAGCCTGTAGCTCAGGAACCTCGGGTCATTGCCGACAGTTGGCATCATGAAAACCAGCGAGAGCACTCATCATTGAGAGCACACCGTCATCATATCATCCTAAATCACTACCCTCCCGGAAACAAATATAGACCAGGGGCTCAGATGACTAGTTTCCTGTTGAGATACCCTGCTGGGATCCAGGTAAGTTTCATCAGAAAGCTGGTGGGTGGTTTTGATCATTTTTATTTTACCCGGTATTTACAAATGGTTGCTTGATTGACAAGAGTATTTTTCATGGTGGTTCAACCACCTTGATGCAAAGAAAGAGAGGTTCAACCACCATCTAGTTGAACCATGGCTATTACCATTTGTTGACAATGGTTATAGCTATATGGCTGTGGGTCAGTTCACCCTGTACCCCTGGTTCCCCCCTCTTAACCATTGTTTTCCCTATCATTGTTGGTGGAAATCCTCCATTAGTTGGTTGATTAATATTGACCCATAGCCATAAATGTAAAACGCGATGATGGCTCCTTTATCAACTATACATATAGTAATACACCAGCCATTTTTGGGGCTCCCTGTGACTTGAGAAACACCCATATATATAGTTCCCCACCATCAACCATTATATTCCCTTTAAAATTGTTGGTTATTATTCCCCATTATGGTTGGTTAATATTGACCCATGTCCATATATACCTAGTAAAAAAGGAACAGCTTCAACCAGGTTCAACCCCATCCCTGGTCGTCCGCAGGAACGACCTGGCCCCCTATGCCACGTGCCACATGACCTGGGGCTCCTCTTCAGCTCCCGTCACGACGCTGGAGCGCCGGGCCTGGCGATGCGACGCGTCTTGGATGGGGAGCTCACTGAGGGGTGGAGATGGATCTGGTGAGCAAATCATTGGGGTTTGGAATGGTTTTCAATGGTTTTTATCATGGTTTTGAATGGTTTTTATCATGGTTTTGAATGGTTTTATGATAGTTTCAATGGTCTTTTGGTGTTTTTGTTGATTCTTGTGGGTAAAACACCCTTGTGAAACATTCCGTCGACAGAGGAATACCGGCTGCAAACGATTTTTTTTCTCGATAATTCTGTCGACGGGAGCATACACATCCGTATCTGTGTGCATCATCCAAAAAGCATGCTGCACGTGTCTGTTTCTCATTAGGGGACTTTAAAAAATGGTTGGTTGATTGCCAATAATCGTTGATCAATGGATGATAGCTGGGGGGTCCCCTAATTTTCAGAAAAACACACCATTTGGATCCAATGGATCCTTAACCATTAAAGCTGGTACAAGGTGGTCCCCCCTAGTTATAAGTTGACTAATAAGCCATTTTACATCATTTTACTATAGTTATATTCTACTATAAGTGGTAGTTACCCTAGTTATAACCCAACTTATAGCTGGTTAGGGGCCCACCTTGTACATCACAAAAGATACAAAAACATATGTTTAACCCGTATAGTTGCTTATTAATCCCTATGATTAACCAGTATTATAGCTCCATTGTACAACCACCATGGCCAGCTTCACAGCTGCATGTGACTACCATGGCGCAGGATTTGGCCGCCATCGCGCTGGTCACCTACGAGCCCAACTGCGAAGTCATGCGGCGGCTGCTGAAGGACGATGGCTGCACGCTGAAGCGGGGAACGAAGCACAGGCGTCACCCCGTGGTTAACGGGGCTGCACAGGGGATTTACCCATGGCGAATTAACAGGGCTAGAGAGATCACCATGGTGACTTGAGTTTGGTGAATTGAGTTATCGAAATTCATGGCGATTTACTATGATCAATCGTTTTAGATAGAGATGATAAGCCACAGGGTCCATTCATGCTTGGACCATGAAACTAAGTGGTTTGGGTTTAACCAAATGAATTGGGCACCGATAACCATCCTCATGGTAGGGGTTGGTTCATGGCTCAGGTAGCATTGCAGGGAGCAGCTTGTGCTTGTACTCAATGGCTTAACTGTCCTGGCCACGGTATGAAGTTACGTTAGGAGGGTTGTAGCCGTGGTTGCAGTCATGCTTACGGTCCGTAGCGATACTCGTAGTTGTTGTTATACCTTTTTTATTGGCATGTGGTTTTATCGGAGTACCATGGGGGGAACTCCATGCAACTGGCAAGATCATACATATTTCTATCCAGCAGAATAATTCAATCGAGAGTGGAAGCTGAGGAGAAAAGATATGTTGGAATCTCAATTATGTGGGGGTGGGTCCTCGCAATATCCACTACATGACCAGCAAACTTGGCCGGCATGGTGAGCTAAATGAGAGCATTCCTTTCAAAACCAAAAACGCACCTCTTTGTTCCAGGATCATCATTGCCCCTCCTCCCGGCAAGACCTCCTTGAGAACAAAGTTTCACAAAGAGGAGCCATGAATGTTAACCCGGGATTAATAAATCCCCGGTTGATTTTCTGGGGGCTATCCCCCAAAAGCATTGGTTTCCCATTGAAATTGTACCCCCTCCAAACTTATCAACATCATCACGAGTCACGAGGTGACGCTTTGAGCACGGCTGACCTAATCGGAGTGCGCTCGATGAAGCTCAGGGATTGCCCTTCAGGTGATGCATCAAGTCGTATGATGGTTCTCGGTGGGATATCGGTTGATATGTCTATTCAACCATTGGATAAGTATCACGACAAGGTCGCTGTTGGGATATTTGAAATGTTGGTGCATGGGCCGATGGGATCATTAAAATCTCGATTGAATGATAATCTCTATTACTTTTGGATAGTAGTGAAAATCATCGCTGAGATTCCAGTAGCGAATGATAGTGGATATGTATCACTAGTTGGAATCTTGCTATTCAAACGCGGAATCATTGGAGGTCGTTGTTAGCACCCATGGTTCCAACGGTTCGATAGGATCGGAACAATTGCATTTTGAATGAATGATAGGTTCATCACCCAGTATTTGCTCAGTACAAACCACCTTACACATCAGCATAACTCATGGGAATTTGGTCGTGATCAATTTGCTGTGGATGTCAATCACATTGATTCTTTAACACGAGATGTGGTTTCCCAACATAGGGGACCCCCAAAATGTTCGGTTTATTATTTGGTTAAGAAACTGGATGATTTGGGGGTACTCCATTTTGAGAAGCAGATCGATTACCCGACTGTATGTCTAAATGGTTAATAAACTGGATATGGCTGTGGGTCAAAACCCGTAGTCCCCCTGGTTCCCCTGTCATTAACCATTGGTTTCCCATAAAATACAACAGTAGGTTATTATCCCCCATTGTTGGTTGGGGAATATTGACTCATAGCCATATGGGTGAGGGAAATCTGGATCAATGCTTAATATATCCCCAACCCGCAGTTTTTCAACGTTCCCTTCACCGTTCGAAGCGCCGGCAGGAGAGCTTCGGCTCCCGATCACCGAGGCCGGCTTGGTAGTACCGGGGGCAAGGCTTTCAGTCGTGAACTCGAGTCATGGTGAAGGTTGTCATGAGTCGTGTACGCTCCGGTAGTCCCGAATGGTGGATTTTGACATTGGGGATTTTTAACCGTAAATGGTTTCGTGACCATAAATATTTGAAAACCATTAGTATCAATGGATTTTTAGCTATAAATGGATTAGTTGTAATGGTATGCAATGGATTTTGACCATGTTTTTATAGTCAAACCCTGGGAAAACACCCATTTTTATAGTGGATTTTCCATTGCCAGGTTAGTTTACCAGAGGGTAACCCTAGTTGCTCATGGTGAATCATCTTGTGAGAACAGTTCTTATTTTGGATGTTGTGAAACTGAATGGTTCACTTTGAGGAAGCCTAGAGTTGGCTGATGGTTTATGAGCGGCAACCTCTTATGATCAGTGGTGCCTTAGTTTGTCAGAAGAAAATTGTCAGAGTGGGCTGCCAAGTGGCCTTCGACGCCAGCGACTTTGCTCCGATTTTGTAGTTTACTCTGACCCTCAGTGGTGTGACAGTTGTGGGAAGTTCGGGGACTGGCAATGACAATTGGTGATCATCCTGAAAACTCGTTGTTATTACAAGTGATACCGCATGATCAGTGCATAGTCATCTTGTAACCTGCTGGTTGTGCTTGGTCCTATTTCGTAGACATTGCTGGACACGGTGTATGTATATTCTATATACATGCATGCAGTTATATTCAAATTTCATTTCCAGTATGATCTATACGACCTCACGACAAAATTCAGGCTTGTCCAGTCAAGACATGTCTACAAATGATGGTTCTTTCTTTGGTTCCAGGTTTTCCGGTATCTTCCATTCAGATATCTCATAGCGTCATATGTTTTTGCGCAAATCTACTTTTTACTGGAAGATGCGCAACGTTCTCATGTTATTTGGGTGGATTTTGCTTCGTACGCAGAACACCTAGCAGAAAGCAATACGATCAATATCCTTCACCGGGCCTGAATCGCAGGTCGCGGAATGTGTGACAATATATCATATGGTGGTTTCTCAAACCCCCAAAATGGTTGGTTTATCACTATACATGGTTAGAAAACTGGATGATTTGCGGTACCCCTATTTCGAAAAACCACTATATACATTCCCATCATTATATCATTCCGTGTTCTTGATGCTTGTATTCCCAGTGTGACGAATACCATCGGCAAACCTGAACTTCGTTCTTGTTGTAAACCACAAAGTGGTATCTACGATTATGAATTGATTGACAAACTGCTTGACCATTGCCATATTGATATATCACCATACATCACCCACTTCTTCACATTCCTACGTATGTTTATATACAGGTGACACACGCACACACTGACAGATCCTTGGCAAAACACACACAAATCTACCAATTGTATATCATTTTCTGCCTCGATACCGTTGCTAACCATGGCGGTTATAGCCTGCTGGTTATTGACCATGGCGGTTCTAGCCCACCACCTAAGGCTCATTACTGTGATTGTAATCCATGTTCTAAGCTCAGCAGCGAAGGCTGGAACATTGCAGCAACTATACGGAGCTCCCGCGCTGGGTGTCAGTGCGCTTCCCCCCACGGGGCATTGGTCGCATCTCGCCGGGGTGAGGTCGGCTGACAAGCCAGCGGCAACATGGGCTGAGGATAGATGTTAGACAAGCAAACAATGGTGAATCATGGTCCATGGTAAACATTGGTGAAAGATGTTAAACACATGGTAGGTCAACTAGTTGGCAAAATGGTGAATCAATTGAAGGTCAACCATGGTTACTAGCGTTTGACAAAGGTCCATTCCACACTAGTTTACAAAATGGTAAATTGAAGGTCAACTAGTGTTTTGAGTAAAAGGGGTTGAGAACCAACAAATGATGGAGGCGAAGCTATTAATGCTTAATTACCCCTATTTGATGAGGAATCACCAGCTATGGTGAAGCTAGTGGTTTGTTGATATGGATCGTCATCCATTGTAAACATACCGATGAGCCAGTACAGGGATGGTTGGATCACAACTGCTATGTTGGTCATTGAGAGAAGTCAGCAGTGTAAACTGACTGAAATGCTAAGTCGCAGGATGTGGATTCTGAATGTATGTATAAATCTACAGAAGGTTTAGGTATCTATGCATGTACTGCACCCGGTTGTGAAATTGTTAGATAGGTAGCTCACCGTCCCAAATTGTTTATGAATCAACTGATGATCATCTTGATGAATTTGATGAAGAAGTTGTATGAAGCGACCACCAGAGCTAGTTCTAGCCGCAGCCGCGTGTGCTTGGTGGCCAGACCAGGTACGGGGTGAAGAAATGTTTGTGCACTTATTGTTGTTGTTGTTGTTGTTGTTGTTGTTGTTGTTGTTGTTGTTGTTGGTTACATGGTATACACTGACATGATATTAGCTACTGCAGATGTCCTAGTCGACAACCGCATCAGAGGTGTTTCACCAGATAGGTACTCCGAAGTCCTCCAATAGGTACCCGCATGTCAAGGAACAAGCTGATTTTACTGTGGGTTGATGTGCTTCTGTGCCGCGCCCTCCCACCATGGAATGTTAACGCCACCACAGCTCGTGTTTGCGTACAGCTGTGGGTCAAAACTTTTTGCCCCTTGTGAACATGCAAAGAATGAACCGAACAGTTTTTCTTTTAGTTTTAACAACATTTTTTTTTATTCGGTCACTTAGTATTGACCCAGTCCCACATGGTCCATTGGTTGTTTGGTTGCTTGGTTGGCTGGTTGGTTGACTGGTTGGCTGGTTGACTGGTTGGCTGGTTGACTGGTTGACTGGTTGGCTGGTTGGCTGGTGCAGATTCGTTAAAAATGCGCTGCGCCGCTGAGGCGGCACTCGAGTCTTTGCTCTGAAGGGCACATCATCCTGGAAAGACGTCTATGCGGACATCAATCTCTTTGCCACTATCGAGGTGCCAGCAGCATGAAATAACATGGCCAAGCATGGAAATGGCTATGAGTCAATATGAACCAACCAACTCATGGGATTTATGACCAGTAATAATAGGGAAAACCATGGTTAATAGTAGGGGAACCAGGGGTACAGGGTTTGACCCACAGCCAAATAGTGAATGGTAGGAATTGGGGGATAGTAACCAACGAGATTGGTTAAACAGCTACTAGTTGGTGGTTTGATTGACGTTTTTGGTTTTCCCGAGTATTTAAGGATGGTTTGGTTGACTCATATTTTTCAGGGGGGTTGAAGTCACGAACCAAATCGAAGTTGTACCTGTGATGCATATCCGACTATCATGAGCCATAGTTGGAAAAGAGACCACCCCAGCCATTCATGGTGTGATTTGGATGGTTTGCCATTGTAGGTTCCATTATGTCAGATTGATTATATAGATGTATGGGAGTGTTCAACACTTGCATTTAGATGCTTCAACATGAAGTCATGACTCGAGAAGGGATCAACTGCCGGGGAAATTATTGTTGCAATGTGGTGAGACCAATCTTGGGATGCGGGGACCCGTGGGTCCCCCCCACGATATGCTTGGCTCCAAATCGGCCCACCTGTTGCGTTGGCTATATGTGGGATGTGACCTACTGGGAAGGGCTTTTGGATTGAGTCCTTGAATATCACCAAAAGAAATACTTGTCATGATCATCATCGTACCAGTGATCATGGTGTCGCATGGTTACATACTTGCAAGAACAGCTTCAGCATGTTTAGTGTAGATGATTGCAACGGAAAAAATCCAAGAAACGAAATCTAAGGAGAGGGAGGCTGGCTGCAATGCAAGGATCACAGAGCGATCCCCTGAAAGGGCGTCAGGAGGCTGGAATCTGTGTATTTGTCTATCGATCTACCGACCTTCTAGCGATCAGTCCATCCATCGAACTATCTATCTATCGATGTATCTATCCATGTAATCACGTATCTATCCATTTGTTTGTCTATCTATTTGTCCAGCTATCTTCGTTCTCATGATCTATTCTGTAAGTACTGTCTATCTATCTATCTATCTAGCTAGCTAGCGCTAGTGTCGGGGTATCTCCAAGCTCAAAATCGCCTTCCTCCACAGCACGGTTGGGGTGTTCCTTTGGAAGTGGGCATGGCTTTCGCCATCCAAGTCGCGGATCTGCAGAGTGCTCTCTCTCTATTCGTGGTATCGCGCGTAGCTACACGCAGATATCTGCACAGATATTCACATAGAAACATGCAAATATGTGTGAATATCTCTGCCTGCTTGCTCCACATGTCTTGCGATGATGCTGGTTTCCAACAATTCTGATGATGGACTCCTCAAAACCTCTCTGAGCAATCTGGAATGATGGGGTATTAATGAACAGAACCAGCACGTGAACCAGCACATGGCTTGCACGACAAGGGGGACAGCATCCATTTCTTGTTGTGCACCATGGATACCACCTCTTAGCCTGGGTTGAATGGCACTTGGATGGGTGGCTCAGTGGCTGAGGTGTTGCAGGCCTTATCCAAAATTGTGCCGATCTTGTCCTTGCTGCCCGTAGCCTTGGTGCAGAGTATCGTGGGGTACACAGGTGCCGGGTGCTGTGGCAGCTGCGGGATGGGCTAGCTATCAAGGCATCAGTCGTTTCCGGATTGGCTTGGAGCAGTGGGGCAGCTTAGGGTTGAGATAGGATACCATTCTGCATTGCCGCTTGATGAAGGTCTGGGTAAGATCATCCAGGAGATGAAGCCTTCGTAGCTGAAGTGGCAGGGATGGCACTACTCCATGTGGTCAAAGCCATGAAGAATTAAAGCTTTAAGCTAAGGCTGTGGCCCTCAGATTGAGGTGAGGTGATGGTTCTTGATGGTTCCAGGGCAGGCCCCATGGCTTTCGTGAGCCCAGGAAGGCACTGCAGTACCCCAACTCCCTCAGCTTCTCCTAAGCCGAGGGGATGAAAATCTGGGAGCGTCAAAGGTCCAAGTGGTGGTTGATTCAGAGGATTGCTACAAGGTGGGCCCCCCCAAACTTTATAAGTTGATTAAGATTCGCCATTTCACTATAGTTATATCTACCAGAACTGGTAGTTACCCTAGTTATATCCAAGTTAGCTAACTAAGGGGGCCCACCTTGTAGAGATCTTCACCTGGTTTTTCCTTTTGTGGCAATTTTCGTTCATTCATGTCGTTGGTTGGGTGCTACCCACATGTTGATGCTGTAATTGTTGGACATGCCATCAATAGTGGTTAGTGTGAACGCTGATTAAAGATTTATGCCCGTCTGGAAAGGACCAACGAAGGCCAGGACTTGCAACTATGACTCATGACACCATGGGCACTACAAGGTGGGCCCCCTTAGTTAGTTAACTTGAGTTATAACTAGGGTAACTACCAGTTATGGTAGATATAACTATAGTGAAATGGCTTATTAATCAACTTATAACTAGGGGGCCCACCTTGTATGAGTTGACTGAACCAGAAGTGCCAGTGGTCACAGTTTCTGGCAGGCGCCGCAAGCAACCTTTGGAAAGACCTTGAGGATGGCGCTTGCGCGGGGCGCAAGCGATGGCGCAAGCGGGGCGGTGGGGCACTGCGACACTGGCCGCGCGGCTCTTTTTGCAAGCGTAGATGATCATGTGGTGGTTTCTGAAAATAGGGGTGCCCTCAAATAATCATCCGATACTAACCATTATTAGGAATAAGCCAACTCATTTTTGGGTTCCATATTTTGAAAAACACCCATATGAAGAAGTGGTTTGCAAAATGTATGAACCAGGAGCAAGCATCAATACTGAGATATCCAACTGAGCAAGTGGTATGCAAATATTTGTTTTCTATGCATACGCCCACGATGTCCATGTTAATGTGTCCATCTACATCTGAATGTCATGTGAATGTAATGGCCCACGACCTTTTCTAGTTGGTTTATCAGCAGCTTCAGTTGATCCAACAAGGATCTCACATTTTTCTCAGCTTTCCCGTTGAAATGGTCAGTCAGTTGATTGGTTGAATCATTTCTTTGATCGATTGATTGCAACAATGATATGAACATTTGCATGATTTTCTACAGTTGACAAACGGAATCAATTGGATCACCTGATGCTTTGGCTTTGTATTACCTTTCTTCCATCTCAATTTGGTTGGCTCTTGATTTCTCGCATCCAACATATTTTGACTACAGAAGCATCTCCCTCTAACCTCCGTGAAGACGTCTAGTATGTTGAGGTACCATAGTTCGTAACCACAACTCTTGTGAGTTATGCCGTCATGGCTGAAGTAAGAATAGTTACATTCACCACTTTCTACCGATAAGCTAACCTGAGTGTTTCTCAAAATATGGGACCCCCCAAATCATCCATTCCTAGTCATTTATAGCTACAAACCAACCATTTTTTGGGGGTCCCCTATTTTGAGAAACCACCACCTGGTAAATGATGGATTTTCCATGGCCGGTGAGGCTAACGCTTGGATGAGTCCAGCAGCTCCGCGCAGGACAACATCATCGCTCGCAAAAGCGATGGAGATGCTATGGCTCCTGGGCCCGAACCAGGGCGGGGCGTCCATAAAAAACGAGGGGCCTAGCCCATGCACTGTAACATGCGCAAAAACATGACCAATTTTTTATAGAAGATGTTTAACTAGCTAAATGATTTGTGATATAGAGGATGATAACCAAAAATCATTGGGAATATACCAACTATACATATAGGAATGGGTCATGGCCACCATCTCAGAAACGGGGTAGTTCACATCCCAAAAGTTGGACTAGTTTGGTCATTCTCGGGGATGTGAACTGACAGAAGGGGGCATTGACCCAAAGCCATATCGCACTGCAAAAGCAATGTCACCGAGGTATAGCAACCAATACGTACATGAACATGTCCGCGTACAAAAAACAGCATTTTAGTCTACGAGTACGCATCCATGAGAGCCACCCCTGACCACGCACAGCGTATGCTGACGGAACATTCACTGTCCAACAAGAGCAGAGACGCTTTCTTGTCTCTGCAGTTTTGTCGGCCTTTGCTTGGTGAGTTTTTCACCTGCCGCCTTTTACAGAGGGCATCACCATTTCGAAATAGCAGATAGCAGCTGCCACTGCTTTGAACAAAGTTCTCAGGGTTTCAAGCAAGTTGGAATACCACAAATGTTGGCACCGACAGATCACCCCCGTTTCTACTACAAAAGACAGTGTCCCAGAGTCAATGAATTGTAGCCCTGCTTCGCTGCAACTGTGGTGCCAACGCAACGCCTTCCTTTGACAAGACAGATTCTTTCCACAGGTATCTCTGGATGTAATGTGTATGGATCAGCCCGCTCTAATAGTTCATCATCAAATTTGTGACTGGCAATTGGTAAAGCCTCATATGGCTATGGGTCATTCCCAAGCACCAAATGGGTAGATGAACATCCCAACAGCTCCAACAGTTGGGTCATTTGGGGCATGTTCTCCTTGGGTAGTAGGGGGCCCGTAGCCCTATCAATAACATGTGAGAAGCCACGATCTGTAGCCATCAAGGCTTTGGAACCCACCAGTTGATTCATGGCAGCTCCGTGGTTGCAACCCACTGGAAATGGAAAATCATGCGCAGACGACTTCTCGCTGAGCTCTTGTTGAATTGGTTTTCACTTGTAAAAGTGAGAGTGACCAGGTCTTAACAGCGGGAGTGAAACGGGTCCAACGCACTTTCACTAGACGCAAGCCTCAATCGCGGTGCAACTCATCTCTTTCTGGTTGGTGCTTTGAAACATTCTGTTCCTTCCACGATATTAACCAAGGGTTGCAACTGGTTGACTTGCGCATACCATTCATGATCTGGTGGTTCAACCATCAACCAATAATTATCATTTATATCCTCACCGTTATAAGTTGCGACCACCAATTCACCACCAATTATGGAAGTTGTTCTAAGTTACAACCACTTATTCACCACCCATCCTATAAGTTGTTCTAAGAAACAACCACCTTTAAACCGCTCATCATATACTGCAGGTTGTTGTAGGTTACAACCAGTTAGAACCAAAAATTAGTTATAAAGTTATAAATTACAACCACTTATTGACCGCTCATCCCATACTATACGGTGTTATAAGTTACAACCATTTAGAACCAAGCATAAGTTAAAAGTTTCAACCAAAAGTAACAGCTGTAGGTTGTTATAAGTTACAACCATTTAGAACCACCAATTGTTTTCACCATTGTTTTCCCTATAGTTGATTGGCTATTATCCCCCATCATTGGTTGGTTAATATTGACCCATCGCCATTTAGAACCACCAATAACCACGGTTAGAACCACAACTTTGGGTCCTCGACGCAGATCGGTTCTCGCTGCTCAGGTTCTGACAGGTCATTCCCTGGGCGGATGCATCGCTCAGATCGTGGCAGCGAGGCGGGCCGGGAGGTGTCGCGTTGATCGCCCCGGGAAGGGCAAAACACCTGGCGAGCTGGGTCAAGCAGTTAACCAACCAACTAATTGGGGATTTCCCCCAACAAACTCATAGGGAAAACAATGGTTAATAGTGGGGGAACCAGGGGTACGGGGTTTTGACCCACTGCCACCTGGGGACAACTTGTTTTCAGGTCGAGGTTTTTTGGGGTGAGAAAAGTTAGGGATTCTTCAGGATTTCAACATTTCTGATTTCGAAATGTCGTGGTTTCCATGTCTACTCAGATGAATTTGGCCAAGTTTGATGCCATGATATTCGAGGAATCGGTTCTCTTGGGGGTAGCATGTTGAAACCACCAGCCATGTCTCCGCGTCGCTTCTGGGTCACCACCGACAGGTACCCCTCAGCCATCGATTTTAAGGACATCTTGAAGCTGTGGGCCCCATGTACCCTTGGTGTGCGAGTCATGTTCCAACTATTGTTGGTTATTATCACTCATACTCAATCATCATTGATCATTGCAATCCATCAAATCATTACTGTGCGCCATACATCACTATTATCAATTATATAACCATAGTCAACCATCCTTAATCATGACAATGAATTGTGATTAACCACTACTAACCACTATGAATCACTATTATCACTCATTAAAAAATGATCATGTCATTTGACCATGGTAAATCATACAATTGATGGTGAATACTTGATCCATAGCCACGGCAGCCCAGCATGGAATTGCAGCCAGGCAGCAGCTACCGGCCTTGGTCTTCTCCTCACCAGGCGGGCGCCAGGGATCGACGAAGTAATGCTTTGATGATTTGTTGGTGGCCAAGTTCGATCTTAAAGTCTGAAAGATGGAGCTTTGGATGACTAGAATCTTCAAGTTTTGTGGTTTGATTATTTCCTTATCGGAGTAATTTAGAAGAGAAACTTTCGTATTACGAACGTTTGAACAACCAAGCACAAGATGTGAAGCAAAAAGCTGTCTCTGCACGAGATCACACAAGAGAGCTGACACTCAGCAGAGTCGTCACGATAGAGCAGACGGTGAGAAGGGATGCCAAGCACTGGGCATGGTTCGTGTGACTGTGGCACAACATGATGGACCGCTTTGATGCGCTTAGGGGGTGGCCATTTGTAAGGGTATCTGTCAGTTTCCCCACTCGTTCACACATGTGCCTTGTATCTGAAGCCGGAGAAGCGGATGACATTCCTCACATGAGCAAAGTGTCCAACCGGAGAACCGATGTGTACCGCCTTGCCGGGCAGTCTTGCGCGATGGTCCGGGGATATTGTGGGAGTCTTTCGACACTGTTGCCAGCGAACTGCGGAAGGACAAATCCAGACTTTCTGCCGATCCTATTTGTCAAATTTTCATATAATCCGGCAGGGAGCAAGCACAATTTGGCAATGTATAGTGGTGAACATCCGGAAGACGACAATGTTGTGGTAACTTTTGGGACGTTCATCCGCGCTACAGGGTATTGACCGACAAGTAGATTAGGTGTAATGTATATATCAAGGATTATCAAGGTATGTATACATAAATAAATAAACAGATAGATAAATAAACAAGTAAATAAATAGATAAATAGATAAATACATAAATCAAATAAATCAATAAGTAAATAGATAAATCAATCAATAAGTAAATAGATAGATAAATAAATAAATAGATACATACACACAAATAAATCGATAAATAGATAGATAAATGAATAAAGAAATCAATAAATGAAAATATATAAATATGAATATATATAAATATATCTAAATACTTATATATATATATATATATAGATATATTTAGATATTTTTAGATATTTATAGATATTTATAGATATTTATAGATATTGATAGATATTTATATATAAATATATAGCATTCATGCACGGTAAGTTCCATCTACACATGCACGTATGCACCCAGCCACTTCATACAAACATGCTAGCTCCGCTGCCATCTACAGGTCACTGTGTCGTGTCACCTGCTGCTTGCCACCAGGTGTTCTCTATTCTGCAAGGCGCTTCCAGATCCTACCTGAAAGCGCCTTTTTTTCCAAATCATGGGGGAGTGCTGGGCACAGTTGGCTATGGGTCAAGCAGTTGATCAACCAACTATATAATGGGGAACCACCAACAATGAGAGGGAAAATCAAGGACAATGATGGGGAACCAGGGGTACGGGGTGAACTGACCCACAGCCAGTTGGCTCCCCCTGTTTTTTGAATTACAATTTGGGTTGTCTCCGGAGATTATGATCTGAGAGTCAGTGGTAGTTGTCTTAGCTGGTCGAAATAGATGGTAAACCGGACTTGGAGTTGCACTTCCGCATGGGATTCATTTGGGAATGCCATCAATGCGCATCCCCAAACTAAGGATAGGTGCATCGAGGGTACATCTTGCTTCTATACCTATGTTTCTTGTGTAGGGAGGGAATACTACTCAAATGGGTAAAGACAAATAGGAAGTAGCCAGTTTAGCCAATTGCCACTGCAAACGTGCTGTTGCTCTGGCTTGCCCTCTGGTAGCTTAACCTGGCTGACTGGATCACACCTCTCCAGATGGTTTCACAGGGTTTCCGAATACCACATACCCAGGTTAGAGCTACTGTTGATGGAGGAAATCCTGCACCACCTGGAATGGTTTAAACACTATAAATAATTGGGTAAGCAACCAACCAGCTGGTGCAGGATTTCCTCCATCAACAGTACCAGAGGGTAGATCTCCACTGTGCTTCTTGCTTTTGGGAGTCGTGCACTGGATCCTTCCAGCATGTCGGTGCTCTGGCTTCATGGCACGAGTAATGGCAATGTTTCAGCCACGGTTGGGCCCCACATTGATGCCTTGCCTGCAGCCGGACCTTTATGGCAGATACAAATCAACCAGCCGAGTTGCTACGATAAATCTGGTCAACCAGCTTAGCTCCGGAAAATCATGGCACTGCCAACCAAGCAAGTTTTCAGGGTCACCAGCATGGCCTAAAACTCACTGGTTGGTGATTTTAAACATTTTTTATTTTCCCTAGTAATGATTAACAAATGGTTGGTTGACTAATATTGATTGGCTGGTTGGCAAGCATGTTTGGTGGTTTCTCAAAATAGGGGTACCCCTAAATCATCCATTTACCGTCATTTAGTAGCACTAAACCAACCATAACTTGGGGGTACCCCTATGGCTTGAGGAACACCCATTTTTCATAGCGGTTACAACCACCAAGCAGCTCAGGGTGCTGTAGCCTGATGTTTTTCACGGGCCACTGGTTTGTCACCGTCGCGTCTGAGGTGCCCGGCATGTGGTGGTGCTGGTCCCTGACCGCGACGTCATCGCCACGGTGGACGAACATGCAGGAGCACAGGGGGTATGTCATCAGTGGCGAGCTTAGGAATGGTTAAGTGGCGAGCGACCGGGTCAAGCAGTTGACCAACCAACCAAGGGTTCATGGTTGATAATGGTTGGTATGATAAGTAAGAATAGTAGGGGACCAGCTATATATATATATATATATATGGCGAGCTGGGTCAAGCAGTTGACCAACCAATTTCATGAGGGATAATCCCCAACAATAGTAGGCAAAAGAATGCTTAATGATGGGGGAACCATGGCTAGAACTGACGCACGGCCAAGGAAGGATTGATTAGTTACTGACCAATGAATAGTTCAATTAGGTTAAGAATGGTTAACAACTGAGGATTGATTATTTGCTATTGATTAGGTTAAGAATGGTGAATCAATAGTTGATTAGTTCATTGTTCAATGACCTAACTGATTTGTTCTTTGGGTGATGTATAAATGGACGTTTGGGATTGTAGAGTGCTTCTATGTTGCGCAAACAAGTGCAGACATGTGTGCCTGGTAAATGTGTGCAAATATATCCAATGCGTGGATGAGGGTCGATATGCCACATACAGATCCCAACCCATGTGAGGTCCAGGAAAAATACTATGTACATATATAGACTTGGTGTAGATGGAACCGTCAAGTTTTGATGCATGTGCGTATCGGGGTGAAACTACTTTCCTATTGAACGAGCTTGGTTTGGGGTTAGTTTGATCTGTCCCAAGTCATACTGCTGAAATGTTGGTTGCATCACCATAGATCAATTGTTTGGATCAGCCGCAAATAACAGCGCCAGTGCCACCAGTTGGTATAGTAGCTAGTTGTTGGTATCACCATAGACAGATTTGTGGTTTTAAACGTTTTTCTATTTTTCCTAGCATTTAGGTTGGTTAGTTGCTTGCTTGCCTGCTTGCTTGCTTGGTTGGTCGGTTCGATTCGCAGCTGACTGCCTGCTCGCAGGCGTCGTCCAGCGCATCGCCTGCTTGGAAAAAAACGGCCAGGCCCGGGCGCTGTTGGCGTTGCGTTGCGTCGTCAGCGGTTGGGCTTGGAATTCAAAGGTCCATTTTTTTGGAATCAGTGATCTTTGATGTTTGGTTGATGGAATTATATCAACTTCATTTTTTTTGGAATCAAAGCTGATGGTTGGTTGATATGGTGATGGTTGATCAGTGATCATCACTTTTGTTGAATGGATGGTTCATCATTTTTTTGGGCCGTATGAACGGCAAGCAACAGCTGGTTTATCATCCAGTTCAATGGGTCCAGTCTCCATTTTGGGATCTTGTGGATATCATCCAGTGGATGATACAATCCCTTTGGGGATATGATATGAATTGTTCAATGATATTCAATGGTCCATCATCACTGATCATCACCTTTTTTGAATATTAATATTATGGATGATGAACAGTGGATTCTTGTGGATATCATCCTTCTGGGGACCATTGCATTATATTATATATAGTTATATGTATATATATATATATATATATATTAGAAAAGGCGATGATCGGTGATGGACCATTGAATTCCACCAGCGTAGAAGCTAGAAAGATGGATAGAGATTCATAGTCTACCAAATCAGTGATGATGGAAACCCCATTGAATAAGCAATTTTGTAGATGGAAATAGAATCGATTGAGATAGGATCGATGGAACATTTTCCCTTTTGTAGAGATTTACATAGTACCTGGCAGCCGACAAATTCAGTGATGGGGGCTTACTCAACTTGATTGATTCATTTTGCCATCACCCAACAAATCTGGGTGAAGTGAGGCAAAGGTTTCGTAGCGAAATGGGAAACACAGTGCCCATATGTTATCCAACAAGCAGAACGGACAATGGTATGAAAAACTAACGGAGGTTTATAGGCTAGTGACGCACTAACCACTAGTTGTGCCAGCTTGTTGATATGGCTTGTTGACATGCATGTTAGTACCTACGTTTTATGGATTTCATTGCAGGCAATGGTTTGTTCTTGAGTTTTGAGCACTTGGGCATGCGTATCCTCTGTAGGACATGGTAAACCCGCAGATGTGTTCGCTAAAACAGAAACCGTGATGAGATCCAGGTTTCAAGAACTTCCGAAAGCAAATCAGCAATCAGAAATGGCAGAATTCCAGCAAATTGCAACCACAGCCACAGCGATTCATTAGATTACTAAATCCAAATGTGGCAAGAATCGTTTTCGGCGGGTGTGCATCTTAATTAGGGCATCCATGATGACTTGGGACTCTGCAATTACAACCAGCTGAACTCGGCTTGCCGTTGGAGACTCTTTTTTGTCATTGCTACTTGGATGTGCATCCCTGGATAGTAACTGGCAACATCTGGAAACTGACCATGGTTCTAGGGTTTAGTTCAGCTACCTTGTAATCATCGCCAGTTGGCAACATCTGGCAACCATCGTTATATATCAACAGTGTATATGATATCATTTGATAACATATACTGCTAAAAGGCTAATATTACCTACTAACCCCTTATAAGTATATGGCTGTGGGTCACAACCCCGTACCCCTTGTTCCCCATCATTAACCATTGTTTACCCTATAGTTTTGTTGGTTATTAACCCCATTATTGGTTGGTGAACTGCTTGACCCATAGCCATATCAGTTAGCTGTTAACAGCTATAGTAGGTTATAGTAATACCTACTATTTAGGTTCGGTAATGTAATATTATAACTAATATTACCTACTAACCCCTGTTAACAGTGTTATAGGGGTTAGCCTTCAGCTCCCTCCTAGGCGGCTACCCGGCTCGTTGTAGCTCCGCAACCGAGGCCGCGTCCGCGGCCACGTGTCACCGCTTGCGGAAGACGGCCTGTGAGATTTGGCGAGCCTGTGACCTGGCACTGAGATCAAACCAGGTGGCTCCTGTCGTGTCGTGGGGATTTTTTGGGGTGGTGAACGACGGTGGATCTATGGTGGTGCACAGCAAGGGGATATAGTGGTTAATTAATAGTTAATAGGGAAGAATAGGCAAGATAATGGCATATAATAAGCAACAATAGTGGTTAATTAATACTAATAGGGGAGAATCATCAACAATAATGGTAAGAATTAGTGGACTATGGTGGATAACGACACTAGTAATGGTTTATTCTAGACCAACAATCATGGTAAGAATAAGCAACATGATAACAACATATGATAAACATCAACAACTATGATAAGCAACAATAATGGTAAGAATAACCAACAACATACAATAAGCAACAGTAGTGGTTCATTAGTAGTTAATAACCAACAATAGTGGCATACAATGGCCAACTATAGTGGATATAGTGGACTGAGGTGGTTAATTAATGGTGAGGGGAGAATAAACAAAAATAATGGGTTAACTAGTGGACCAACAAGAAAAACCATCGAAAACTACGAAAATGTGGGATTATTGTTGGTTAACTAGTAGGGGAGAATAACCAACAAGAATGGTAAGAATAGAGGATAATTAACATATAATAACCAGCACCAATGGTAAAGCGACTACTAGTTGGTGGTTTCTTGCCGTAGGGAACCCCCCAAGTTATGGTTGGTTGATTACTATAAATGGTTGAGAAACTGGATGGTTTGGGGGTAGGCGGGTACCCCTATTACTTGAGAAACCTCCATATAGTGTTGCCAATATGATGTTACCAACAACACGGTGGGGTTACCAATAGAAGGTTACCAAACCCCTTGTCTACTGTTCCCAAATGTTTGGTTGATGGTGGTTTCCATACAGGGTCACCAAGATAAGGTTACCAGTATGGGGTTACCAATAGATACCAACATATATAAGGTTACGCGACGGTTTTTTGAAATAGATAGACAATAAAATGCTGATCACTGATGACCAATAGAAGAACACTGTTGGTTCAAAGAATCTATAGAACCAGATTAATATGGTGGTTTCTCAAGCCATTGGGGACCCCCCGCTTATCATCTATTTTATTAACAATTCATAGTAATAAGCCAACCATAACTTCGGGGTTCCTTATTTTGAGAAACCACCACATAACGTTACCAAATGCACTAATAAAAGGTTACCAAACCAATGACAACGGTTAGGTCGTTCTTTTTTACTTGATGTTTTTTTTTATACATTCGTTTTTCTGCTGTTATCGATTGTGAAAGGCGACGTGTTACCCTGTTGGTCAATTACTGACTTTGTTCTGACTATGTTGGTTAATGTTCTTATAGGTCACCCACGAATCGTTCTGTTGAGATAACTTGATTGGTCAAGTTTGTGTTTTCATTCTTGGTTGACCATTAAGGGTTTGTGGATTAACAACAACTGGTCACCTACTCTGAAGAATGTACAACAATGATAGGAAACCCACGCGTGGATTACTCATGACAATTGGCCAGCGATTGTGAAGAATTTTGCAACAAGAACAGGTAAGCCTGGGTAGAAACATCATATCCATAAGTATTTGTTTGCAAATCGCAAGGCTGGGATGTAGCAACACGGTTGGTGGTAATGTGGCTGGTTATGCTGCGTGATGTAGTTACCTGGCAAATCTATCGTCAGGCAAACTCAGCAGTTCAGTGCTAGTAGGGTTGCGGGTCAATACTAACCATCCAAAAAAGGGGCAGATGAACATCCCAAGAGTTCGACTAGACTGGTCATTTCGGGTGTGAGCAGCCAGGGGTACAGGGGCCCTTGACCCATAGGCATACATACTTCTCTTCTGAGCTTCCAAGCTGCGGTTCCTTGATTAGAGCCAGGGGATGCCTGTTTGGTGCTGAAAAAAGTTGCCATATTATGACACATCCCGGAGGAAGCCCACAACATTTCTCGACATGACCAATGCAATCCACCATTCGCCACAATGTGTTCATCAATATCACCTACTATTGTTTTTTGACCGTCATTCTCCATATTATTCACCATTGTTCACCATTATTAGCCTACTATTCAGCAAATTGATCATTTACTACAACCCAAACATCCTAGGCATGTTGATCAGCAAGTCATACTGGTTGATCCGGCGAATATCGACTCGGGTTGACTTGCGTGAACTCCTGACAGGTCTTAATGTAAGTTGACCCCCTTGCAACCTCCAGGAGTGTTCAGTACTGCTATCCCGCAAAAAAGTGTCGAAGGCCCCTTTTGGCTGGGCCTGCAAATTTGGAACTTTGACTTCAACTTCAACTAGTGACAATGAATGAACCCTAACTAGTAGTTGTTTTGCCATTGTTGTTGCTTATTCTCCCCTATTAACCACCGTAATCCCCGATTTTTGTACCCAACTTCGGCCGCATTCCCAGGTGGAGATGCCTGGGCCCGTGACTTTTCTTCAAGCTGTGCAGCTTATGTCTCCGAGGTTGGGCTTGGCTACCGTGGATGCGGCTGTGAAGATCGAGCGGGGCAAATGGTGGTTTCTCAGAATAGGGGACCCCTAAGCTATGCTTAGTTTATGACTATAAAAATGGTTGACATAAAGGATGACTTGGGGGGTCCCCTATTTTGAGAAACACCCAAATCTGCAGCTGATATTTGAGTACTGTTGACCCAGGATTAAGAAACCCTGGGTTTATTAATTGGGGTGGATACGATCTTAATGCGAAACCAAAGCGAACTTGGGGGATACCACCCACTATTCAACCATGGGTTTGATAATCCGGGGCTAACATTAGATTTGTTGGTGCACAACTGCGATGTGTGGAAATAGTAAGAAACCAGCTCAAAAAGACGGTTCCATACAAGAATCTCTTGTTGATGTTTGATATGGTGGTTTCTCAAAATAGAGGTACCCCGGTACCCCAATTGTCATCCATCATGTTAATCATTTATATAGGTAATAAACCTGCCATAACTTTGGGGTTCCCTCTGACTTGAGAAACACCAATGTAGTAGTTGTTTGATCGCCTTTGTTGGTGATGATCACCTATCATACAAACCCTATTGTTAGCCATTGTCAGCAAGCATTATAAGCAACCACTATAAGTAAACATTATACCTAACCATGAGAAGTAGCACTTTTAACTAAGCAGCATTACAATCCCTATCATTTGTTGAGTACTTTTTTGGAGTGTGCTCAATCATCGAACGTTGAGTTTCATAGATCTCTTACGAGTCCTCGAATCCAGGTGTTTGGGTGACTGGCGACTCATGATGGTCTCCAGATTGGTGGTTTCGGATGTTATAGGGAACCCCGAAATGGATGGTTTATTACCTACAAATGGTTAATGAAGTGGATGATTTTAAGGGGTGATTTGCTGGTTTATGAATCAATGCATGGTGAATCACCTAACTAAGTGGTTGTTAGGATGATAACTTGAGGTAATTACCCCTTTTATGAGAAACACCGGAAACACCCAAATGATGAACGGACTCTCTCCCATTGTTCGTGCATTTGTTTGGTGGTAGGTGCCTTGAGGATCCAGGGGAGTTAAGATATGAATCAACCTCTGGCTTGTCTGCATCATGCATCATTATACGGGGCATCCCTTCTATTGATAAACCAGGTGTAGTGCATTGCCAGACCAATGGCGATGTTTGTATACATTTATTTGTGTAAGTATGACATCTGACAAATGTATACATGTACAATATGTACTAGTAAATGTGTGTATATCTATCTGCGTGCAGATGTTCCCATACATAAAGCTACATAGTGCAGAAGCACAGTTTTTCATGTCTGACAGCGCACTCCTAGAATTCGCTGCTCAACCACCTGCCAGGCTTCCTTGGGAAAATCCTTGGTGGAACTCCCCACCGACGCTTGGCAGGCACCATCGGTCACGTTGCTCACAATGGGTCGTGATTTGTCGACGTGTCATGGGTCCGCGGTCAACCTATGCATCCATTGATTCTCGGGTCTAAGCATCCTGATTTGGTCGTGAATTCTTCATCAAGTCTTCAGTGCACCACAAGTGAAAATTGGTCATCCATAGGTTCTTTGCTTTCCTCGAAATTCAGAATCCATAGGTCATCCATAGGTCATCCATAGGTCATCCATAGGTGATTTGATGGTAAACCGCCAAGGCATTTGGGAACGATTCAGACATCGGCTCGCTGCCAGGTGGCCCAGATGGGGATCATCCCCGTGGCCATCGAACAGGTGGAGGTTGAATGACGACTCGTTGTTTCGTTCTCGGAGAAAAGTCATGGGCTGAAGAACTGCTGGGAATGGTGGAAGGATGGCGCGTTGTCTACCAACGGTGGCACTGGGAGCACCTGGGGAAACTGTTGGTTTGAAATGGGAAATCAACCTTGAGGGGGTACAGCTGTTTGAGAAAACACCCAGGAGGTACATAGACATAGACATAGGCATAGACATAGGCATAGACATAGATAGATAGGTAGATAGATAGAAAGATAGAGAGATAGAAAGATAGAAAGAAAGATAGAAAGATAGAAAGATAGAAAGAAAGATAGAAAGATAGAAAGATAGAAAGAAAGATAGAAAGATAGAAAGAAAGAAAGAAAGATATACGTACATCTGGTTTTCTTTCTCGAACATGTACTGATTGTTTATGGGAAGCCTTTGATGAGGGAAATCAGAAACACGTTCTGCGTTGGGTATGTGTTTGGAAGTATGATCCTAAACATAACAAAAGCAAGGCCCGGCTTCCCCTGGGATATTTTTCTCAGGTCAAGCTTGTACCAAGAATGGCAGGTTGGGTCTCATTTACCTCCGAGTGTGGCTGTTCACACATGGGTATCCCCAGGATACACGCGGGAACATCGAGGGTACATGATGACGCGATCGACAATTCATGATGTGGTGATATAAAAGTCTGCATGGCTCTGGGTCAAAATTAGTAGCCTTCCAAATAGAGTCGTTTCTGTCATAAGAAGATCTACAGGAAACCTTGGTTGTAGCACCCAATTCTCACTGTTTCCCGTAGATTTTCCCATCAACCAATCCAGACCCCTACACAGGACCCAACATCGAGCAGGTACACGGACAAAGCTACACGCATACAGAGGAAGGACGTCGAGGATGTCTTTAAGGGCGTGGCTAAAGCACCCAAGAGTGATTTTCGATTTTGGAAATTTGCATAATAAATGTCTTTATAGCAAATGATATTGAGTTCAACTAGTTCACGTGTGACACAGTTCGATAACGTAGTAAGTCCATAGAAATGATATTTGGATATATTTGGTAAACATTTTGCAGCTTAATATGTAGCAAAAGCAGCTTTTTTGACGTGTTTTGCCTTCGCAGATGTGCAGCTGGTCCAACAACTCTTGGAGAACCGTGCGCAGGTCAGGCACGGTGCATTGGACATGGGGACCGAACGTGTAGGG